>CABFVZ010000099.1:745410-770414 GCA_902151445.1 Timema monikensis
CCCCCTCTTCCCCTCTCATGTTCTATCATCTATTATTTATCCATAACGATAATTACAATCCAGTCAAGATGTAGTAAAAGTAACTCCATTGTGTCAGCCCTTATTCAGGCTATACCTACCGAGTGGCTACCAAACTGTTTGGCGAATTAGTGCCAACTCTTGCGGATAGAGGGTTTCACGTGGTCAGCACAACTAAAACTCCTGTCATTAAGCTCAGCTTTCTATACCGGAGCCACTACTACTTTATTCGAGTAGCTCCTTATTTATCCACTCTAGGCTGAATCAAACTCGTTCCAGACCCACTGCTTTCTTGCTGCGCCGGGAATCAAACCCGGGACCTCTGGGTTCGTAGCCAGAACCTATGACCATTAGACACATTTCTGAATGCATAAGAGAGACAGATCCTATTCAACTAGCCTAGTGTAATTAAAAGCACACAGTTAGCAATACTCAAACAATCATAATAAGAGTAAAATGAAGTGATACATCGATCAAGCGTCCATCAGATCTTGGTGAGAGGGAATCAGGTGGATTGTCCAACTCACGTTGAAATTAAAACTATTTCTTAGAGCCAACTTATCTCACACAATGCTGCTTGGAAACAAACGAGTCTCCCAACTTGAGAATTTATGCTCCAGGAGCTATTTAGAAGCGTAAACTCTGACTAACATAGGGGAGATTATCTCAGACTATTAATACTCTATCACTACGTCATTGGTTTATTGCTAAGATGTTAACACATATTCTTTGCTGTAAGCAGTGATGCACCCAAGGGGGAGAGGGGCAAATAGGGTATTTGACCCCCTTGCCCCTCTTTCCCCAACACCACAGATAATGTTAATAGAAATTTAAATAATATTAAGTATAACTAACATTGAAGATATGTCGTATATGCTACATTTTAATACCAGGCTTCGTACTTAAGCCTAATATTCAAAAGGTTTGCCGTTACACTCAGAATTAACAATTGAAAAAACATGCAAATAATAGCTTCAATACCATTTGATTATTTAAATCTCTTAATTACTATAAAACTACTCCAAATTATTTATAAAAGCATTTAAAATTCATAAATATTCTCGGCCTTCAGGGATTAGGAGGTTGTGCAACCCCAAACCCGCTCTCTCCATTAAAATGTAATTTTTGCTACAGTCTTGATTAAATGCCTCCCCCCAAAGTAAATGGCTGGGTGCGCCACTGATTTAGTAAATTATAAGAACATTTATTATATTTTATCTTTTCCTTCTAAATCATCTTGAAATGGTCAAATAACACTCCTGACTTTTGTAATTATTTTATTTATAAATACATAAAATCACAATAACTAATAAGTCGTTAATGTAAAACAAAAACTAAAAGAACCCTATTAAAACGTCACGATCCTTTCTACTAAAGAAAAACAAAAATTACCGTCAACAATGGTTAAAGTAGCCTCGTCACCCACCTAACCCCGCCTCCCCCTTTCCCCACTCTATCAGTGCTGGGATGCCTAAATTTGAAAGAATGGTTAAATGTGTAAATGTGTGCTAAATACATGATAATTCACGTGACTAGAATACATAAACATAAATCAATGTATTTAATTAGTGTATAATTTAAAGCTTGTTACGTATACTAACTATTATTTTACAAATTATTATATATTTATTTTATGTATTTTTACTTAAACTATACTAAATTAGCTTAATAAATAAACATTGTGATCTTGAATCTTTTTTCAATAGTTGGCACAATGCTTAGCTTGCTTCACAGGAACAGCATGACCTGCGGTGTAAAAACCCGAGTTCATTGGACAATTACTTATGGGCGAGCGGAAAGGAATGTGTTGCAACCCCCTAGACATTGGGCAAGGTCATTAGAGCCTCCCTAGCTTGCCTTGCGTTTTTCAAGTAGCAAGCCCTGGGTTTCCTATTGTGCTAAGTAGAACCTTTTGGAAGAAGAATTACTTAAAACACAGTATTCTTGGAATATGAACCAATATTAGTTTTAAAATTAATAATTAATTACATGTATATTTATTAACAATCTAAACATTAGTGTTTACACAGTTCACACAGACAGCATTGAATTAAACAAAAAACTAGTCCATATCATTTTGTGTATGCGGCGCAGGACTAGCATACCCAGATAATACGCCACTGGCCTATTGTATTATTAATTTTACTAATTATTTAATGTCATTAACTAAAATATTATAATTATTATTTTAATATTTACCTACGAGTTGTATTATTTATTACCTCCTATTGTAGCACTAACGCTGACAACATTTCAAATAATCGATTGTGTTCGGTACATCCAATATAGAATTGAAGAAAAGTAAACATTTTTATAAATATTTAATTAATTTTGAGGTATTTGACGTGCACTTTCTGAACCATCTAATTAGTTCAGAACATGACTTATTAAATAACTCAAATCTGGAACAGATACAAAATCCAGCCCCCAATCATTAATTTATCACTGTGAAAGAGGGGGAACCCACATTTCACCAATTATATTTTTTGTCTATGCCAGGAATTGAGCCCGGGACCCTTAACTCAATAGACAGACTCGCTACCCACTGAGCTAAGGTATTTGACTTTTTTATTTTAATCAAACGAGTTAGTGGTTCTGCGAATAGGATAAGATTTATACAACTGATAAGGTATAATGTCGGTTTACACATTAAATAAGACATAAATGTGATACTAAAGAGGATTCATGACTTACAACATCCAATAAGCCTACAATTTGATTCAAAATTACAACCTTAACAAGGATGGTTTTAAGTGTGCAGGATTAAACTTATAACCAAGTATATAATGCTGTAATACTACAACGGTTTCCCACATATCGCATTTACTAGCCTGTTGCCTTTAACCCCTTCCCATAGAAATCATTAAACTCAATGTAGCACAAGAAAAATACCTCCACAAAAAGTTAATACGTGTTTATCTCTTTAAATGTGAAAGGTAACTTGTGGGTTTAACAGAAAACAAGGCTTTGAGATGTTGGCTTATAGCTATTATAATTTAACAAACTATGCACCGGTGTTTCAAACGCTTTTATACTAACGATAAGATTAGTAATTCAAATTACTAGAAAATTTTACATTTATATTTTAAATGTGTAAAATTTATAATCTCTTGGTTGTTTTTCTACATTATTGTTCACTGAAACGGAAGTTATAATGCTTCCGCATCGAAGAACTTAAATGTCATAATAACCTAGATTTATAAAAATACTCAATAATGTAATTTTTAAAACATAGTTTTTTATTTTCCAGGTAAGCTGTCTGCGACGCAGTCTAGAATTAAATCTAATCTCTCGTGCAATAGTAAGTTAACATTTAATTCATATTTTTATTTGATTAGTTGTCATTTTAAATTGGCAAAGGTTTTTTAAATGCATTTGAATTATATTTAAAAAGTTGCCTTTTATAAAAAAGAAATAGAAAGAGCTCAACGACAAAGATTTTTTTTGGCCTAGTGAAGTTTTTTGTTTAGCTCATTTCTTAGTTTATAAAAACCTAGCATGTTTCCTTAACCAAAACTTTCATATCAAAAGTATCAAATAGGCCTACACATATTTCCTAGAGGTATTTAAATCATAGCAAGTGGTGGAAACGTGAACATCCCAAATACTTTGCTACAGACTTTTTCAATTCAAATTTGAAGAAGTTTGTCACTACCACTCATAAACTACAGTATAGTGAAATTTTGGCAGAAGGAAATTTCTATAGAATACACATTTTTAGGGTTAACCATGATATTATTGTTAGGCCTATAAGTGTTATTTTATAGGTATTGATGATATCATTAGGTTATATCATCACATAATTTTACGTATGTATACGTGAAAGTAAATCTAGTACATTTTCTAGCTGCCTTCCAATGAAAACTGTACTGCAAATAGTAGAGTCCAGTGATGGTTCTGATGGTTAATAACTTGATGTATCCCCATGTGATGGGACCGCCTTCTTTGTACCGAATAGGCTACTTGCTTTACCGTCATGTACATCGTTTTGCCAGCAAACAAGGTAGCTTGGTTTGTTTCTATCATCGTTTCAAACGCATATTTTCAAATCGATTCATCGACTTGTCACACTGATGCTGTTCTAACACAAAATAATATTATTTAAAACAAAATTAACTGTAAAGATACACACAAACATTTTAATTCCTTAGACTGAGTAATTATGTTATAAAATGCCCCAAACTACTTTCGTATCTTGTCCGGGTGTACTGAGGAGGTTTACCATTCTCTCTCCTTCCCCAAGATATGTTGATGAGTTCTTACATTTACTTTAAAAGCACCCGCTTTTGTGGCCGCACGGTCTAATGCGCTACTTTCGCGATAAACTAGACTGCCGAAGATAGGGAGTTTAGGGTTCAATCCCGGCTGGATGCACTGAGGGTGATTTTTTCCAAATGGTTTTCCTCTCTACCTCCATACAAATATAGGTACCCTTCCTCTAAATTCAACCTTCTTAATTCTGAACACATTAGCGTATTCAGTACATAGGTGTACAAACCGAACGGATATTAAGCTGTGGTGCTAAAAAAAACTGTAAGCGGGTGGAGTAAACACCTTTGCACAAGGCAGTTGTCGACGGAGATGTTTGTTAACGGCCAGGTTCGTACTAAAAACTGTGAGGTAGCCCTTGTTTCTAACCCTCGCGAGAAGATGTCCCCCAGGATTGAAGCAGTTCTCCTCCACCTTTGATTAATATATGAGACGTTAATGACGTGAGAAAACAGAGAGCATCCTACAAGATCTGGATTATTCATATCTCCAGAGATGAGTTGTTGGCTTGTGTGTAGGAATTTGTACAGGTAAGTTTACGAGTGGCAGTAAATACTGCTCTATTGCTTTTCTCAGAAATTTAATAACCTGTCTCAGAGTCTAAGTGAAGTTTCTTAAAACTCATAACGAAAAGTATTGCTATAACAACTAGTCACGAAACTTTAACATATTTATATAATATCTTACAGTTATAAATTATGTCTGTTTGCTTCTGTTAATTAAATACATGTGCATGTTTTCAATTTATTAGCCTAGCTTAGAACTACTATTACTTCTTTTGAATTATCTTTAACAAATAAAAAATAAATGTTAAGACACAATTGCACAAACTTTCTCATATCGTGTATTATTGCTTCGAAGATCATTAAAAAAAATGTTGAGTAAACTACGCTTGAATATAATTTTATTATAAAAATACACATCATCTTGTTAATCACAATAATCACACTTTATATATACATTTTAAACCAAATTGTTTAAATTTATTTGCCAAAATTAAATTAAGTTAATTATTTGCAAACTACCATAAATTATTATTTTGTTATTTGTATAAATAAAATTGTATTATTAGACTCCTATATATCATTAAAAAAACTATTCCCAGATTTCCATTTTCATTTCAGTTTCCAAAAAATCAAATATTCTATTTATAGTCTTATTTAAACTAGCCTTAAATTATTTTATTTTAGATAAATAAAGATACGTTACTAAACCAATCATCAGTAAATTACCCAAAATATAATCTCTCCTACCCTTACCCCCACTATCAAATAAATTGAAAGCTTAATTTGTCATGTTCATGTCAAACACTCCCCCAAATATACATTTTAAGCAAAATAGCTATAAATTCTTTTTTTTTTAATTGAATGTTCAAAATTCACTCACTATCAAATTACCCTTTATTTAATTTTTACTTTAAACTAAGTAAACAGTGTTATTTGTCATGTTCAGCACAGCCAAAATACCCATTTGGAACCAAACTATCTATTATAGCCATTTGTAAAATATTTCAAATTTTTTGAAAAATCAGTCACTAGTAAAGTACCCCTAGATGAATTTTCACCCAAATATTAATAGGCTAAACAGTGTTAATTGCCATGTCAAACATTCCCAGGATTCCCTTTTGGACCAAACAGTTAAGGCCATTTTTTAAAAATTTCAATTTTTTTGAAAATCTGTCATTTGTTTTTACCTCCCAAAAAATATACATTCTATTTGTCATACCACACACATTCCAGATATATATTTTGAACAAAATTGTTAGAGCATTTTTCGAAATATTTGGAATTTTCAAAATTTCCCATCAGTAAATTACCCAACGAATTTTTGCCCCAAAACAAATAAAACAGTTCTATTCGTCATACCAATACAATATTGGATATGCATTTTAAACATGATCGCTAGAGTCATTTTTGAAAAATTTAGAAGAAAAAAATATTACTTATCTGTAAACTACCCTTAATTGAAGGGCTAAGGTAAAAAAATAAATCGGGTGGTAGAGCCCTATAATATGTGAGTAGGCCTATTACGTTTGAACAACTGGTCTAATTTAACAGATATGTAAACTGGACTCGAGGTATTGTGGTAATACATAGCCTCTGGTTGCTGACCTAGGGGGCTCGGGTTAGATTCCCGGCTGGTACTGGGGACTTTCTCTAAAGGGAATAATTCCCATGTTCACCAGAGTTTGGTTAGTCAGGCTTAAGTTAGGTTAAGATATTTACTGGATTCACCGCGTCATATTCACTATCATCACCCCCTCATCTTATCGGGACACGGAAAGAGCCTCCACGAAAAGGATGTGCGATTAGTACATATTTATGTCGCTCATTCACATAATTATTATAATATATATGTATCGATATGTATAACAAACATTTATCGACACTTATTGGTACTAACGAGGTAAACGAATCGTATATATAGCTGACATCGGATGTCAGCCAATCCCCCATTCTACTTGAACCGCTTGTTATTCGTATACTGAGTAATTGGAGGACTCACGAAACCAGACTATAAATACGGCCCTGAGTGCAGTTTCGGATGACCGCCCCCAAATTTGCACTGTTAACATTTTTACAAAACATTATTTTTCAGGTATAGACTTTATCATGTTTCCATTAATGGTAAACATATGGAACTGGTCCCATGTAAAATTGTTAAATGTTATTTAATTATAAATGCAAATAGTCAATGTCTGCATTTTACTGTGATAATAAAATAATATTTTACAATGCTATACTGATATTTTTAATAAATCATGGAATGGATGATTCCCTCACCGATTTGAACTGATGCACGGTAAGGATAAAGTTTGGGTAGAAGAAAGAAATATATATATATATATATATACTTTGTAGGGTCAAAAAACAACTTTGGACGGCAGTCAAAACGGCGTGCCAAGAAAGTATTCTCGCGTAGCACAGGTTGGACCAGAAATATAAAACACCTTTCACCTGCCCGTATGTGAATCTTCCTAAACGGAATGATGTCTAACCAGAGAGGGAAACCTTAGTGACGCGTCTCCGCAATGAACCGCAGTGTATCAGCGAACAAAGAGCTCCCATAGTGTCGCAGGGCAGGTGGGAATTAACAGGAAGTTGAACTCGGGGAAGTATCACTATGATAATGTACACGTCGATCCCTCTCTTTGTCTTTTGGTCCCCGTCCTAACATGTATCATTACCTCTCGGTCTTCTGCGCTACCTATTGTTCTTGTCTGTCTTTGTGATATATCTCTCGGTTGAATCCTTGGACCGGGATAGTACGTGTAACTTGCGTTCATTATATTTCATTTCATTCAATCATATTTATTCACTAACATTGAAGTACCCAGCTTTGCTCGGGATAAATATTTTAGGATAAATTGAGTAATAATATTATAAGGTTAAATGGTGTAAAACGTGAAAAAAGGCTAAAGATAAATCTAACCAAAAATAGGGTAATTTTTTTAAATAATAAACAAAAAAGATTAAAAATATAAAAAGGGTAAAAAAATCTACAAACTAGATTCAATCAAAAGTATGTAGTATTTTTACCATACCATTTACCCTGTTTACCCATCGCGCTTACAGTTTTTACTCCGTTTATACTATTTACCTCGTTTACCCTTTTTACCTCGTTTACTCTTTTTACCTAGTTAAATCTTTTTATCCGCTTATCCTTTCTACCCCATTTTCCCTTTTAACCCATTTAACTTTTTAACCTTTTGGGACTTTTTACCCTTTTTCTCTTTTTCTCTTATTGACTTTTATACCCTTTTTTTTATTAGATTTACCTTGACCATTTAACATCCTTGGTCATTTTTGAATTTTTAAAAATTGATCCTTTTTGCCCCTTTTTGGCCTTTTGCCATGCTTTACCCCTTTGCCGCTTTGTATTTGGCTTTTTCCTCCTTTTTACATTCTTATTACGTTAAATCATTTTAACACTTTTTACAGTTTTTTATGTTTGCACTTTTTACACTTTTTACACAATTTTAAATTAACTACCTGGTTTAGTCCGAGAAAAATAGTATAAGTTAAAAGAGAAAAAGGGTAAAAAGTAGATATAGTAAAAACATTAAATTAGGTGTAAAAGGAGTAAGTAAAAGGGTTTTAATTGGTAACAATGATTAAAAGGGTTAGAAGGGCAAAGCGATATATAAGGGAAACAGCGAAAAAGAGGGAAAATGGCAAAAAATTCTTAAAAGGTCAAACATCGTGGAACGTGTAAAAGGGCAAAGAAGGTGAAACATGCCAAAAAGAGTAAAAAGAGAACAATTAAATATAATAAAAATAAAAATAGCATGGAGCTCAAAAGGGGTTAAGGGAATAAAAATAATAAAAAATGCCAAAAGGGTAAAAGTTTAAAAGGGTAAAAAGGTTCAAAATGGTAAATATCGAAATTTTAAAATTCCAGATTCCAGGGGCACATGTTCATGCACAAGGACTACCACAACCTGCATTGCACAACTGTATGAAATGTGGTACAGTACTAAATACATCTCACGACGTTAATATATATTAATTTCTTTTCAGTTAACTTAAGAAAACCAAATCCAAATTTGAAAAATCCTGTTTCGAAGTGCACATATTCCTGCGTAGGGGCTACTAATTTTTAAATTTCAAACCTATTGAGGTGGTAGATATTGCACAACGCTCATGACAGAAAAAATAATTCTTAATTTGATTAATATAAATATAAGAAGGGTAATAATATCAAAAATTGACAATAGAATGTCAAAAAGTATTTAAACCTTAAACTTCTTTTTTATATTTTCATATTTTGACTTTCAATCATATTTAACTTTCTTATATTTAATACATTTTGCCATTTTAATAAATCAAGTTTTTACAACAAATATTGTACAATTCATATCCTATATAAGATTTAAATGCTCTTTACTACATTTTTGTTGTTGTACCGCGTCTTAAGTATTACCCATACGGTCTATCAACGTTTAATTACATCTAATAGATTGAGATTGAGGAAGATGGAATTAAGAAGAAACTTAATCGCATTTACGTAGGGACATAGAGCGAAAAATCAAGTAATCAAAAATATTCTCACTACACCCGATCTTGATTTAAACCCGATCTATCGACGTACCGGTGATTCAGACTACAGTAGCCCCATGGTTTCTATGGTGCTGACTGACAGCTAAAAGCTTTGAAATGTTACTAGACCAAATTATGTATACCAACACCGATCTATATGATCTGCAAAAACATGTGTTTATCAGTTGTCACTTCTGACGGTCAAAATTTAGGTATATACCTAAATGTTGACTGTCAGAAGTCATCTGTGAGCTGTCAGTCGGCACCAAAGAAGAAATGGGGCTACTGTAGACAAGGTTGAAGTTTAGTTCACTTCTCAATGTCGCTTACTATTAATATCTAAACTTTGAATTGTAGTTTTTTCTTTACTATAACACCTTTGCTGCTCAAAACTATACGAACTTAAAATTGTCTAAAGTTAATACTATATTGTCAAATCGTGATTAAAATTGTCTGAAGTATACTGTCAAAGCTTTTTCATACATTATTTTGAAAAAATGTTTAACTTTGAAGGGAGCTTATTTCAACGATTAATAAAACTTCTTGACTTATTTAATTCTGACAATGTCTTGTTTTTTTTGTTTTTTTAAAAGCACAAAAATGGAACTTCGCACGGGCTTTCTCGCTTTATTGTTTTAAAATGGAGATATTTACTCAAAACTCGTAATATATGTGAAACGAAATAACATACACTAGCAAACCCAAGCATAAATTGCACTATATTTATGTAAAACTCTTTTTTTTAGTCCCGTTTTTAGATGTTATAATTTTGTTTTTAAAGAATTAATGTCCTCATTTGTATTTTTGGACCGATAAAAAGATCAATGTTGGGTCCACAAGGGTCAACACTTCGTATTAAAATTTTAACTTCTGATTAAATTTTTTTACATTTAATTAGGTGTTACTAATCTTCATGCCATCTCATTGCTATTAAATTCCTCATTTATAAATTTTGACCAATAAAAAAGTTTATATTGACTATTGAGTCTAAAATGGACATAGACCATTGTTGTACAAACATTTCTCCAAAGAGGTTTAAGGAAAAACAACATAAACTTTTAGAGACTTACTTATATTTAATTACTCTATGGCATTGGAGAATTATTGCGTTAAAACTTAAGTAGTATATCTTTACAACTAAAGCTCACAATATTTTATCAATATATTTGCCACTATCTCAGAAACTGTTGGATTTATAAAAATATATTTCATATATAAGTTTTTTTATTTTTAATAGTGCTACCATTTTGCAATGATAAGTTATTTAGTATATCAAATAGTTGTGGAGATACGGAAGTTTCTGCTTCTGTAAAGTAACCTAAAATTCATTTTCATTGTAAAATGAAAATAGCCAGTTTATTTATAATCTTAATCAACACTTAGTTACGAATTTTAATGAAAATCATTAGAGTCGATTTTGATAAAATAGATTTTTTTTCTCTTTTCGCCTTTTATTAAACTACTCTTAATTTTAAGTTTAAACAGACACACAGACAGACGTCATTGCAAAAACCACTTTTTAGGGTTCGGGGGGGTCTTGAGACGTCGACATCCATCAACATTTAAGGTTAGATTTTCTTTTGCGGTCGCAATACTTTTACCTTTTGTGTTCGAAAAGTTAAAAAATATATATATATATTTACATATATCTTGAAAGTTATTGGTTTTATATGCTTCTTATAGAATATTTGTATTATGAAGAGACCTACATATTTGTAACGATAAGTAATTTCATATCTCAAATAGTTTAGGAGATATTATAAAAAAATATAATTTACGCATCAGAACCGGAGCCCTTAAAGTAATTTTGCCGAAATGTTGAGGGAAACCATTTTGTTTGGAATATTTAGAAATGTTTAGAAATGAAATTTAATCAAAATCGTTAGACCTGATTTTGAGAAAATAGACTTTTTCTCTTTTTTCCCTCCACTAAACTACCCTTAAACCCCCTCGGGGCAACCCTATGAAAACCCTAGATACCAAGTTTTAGTCCGATTGGTAAAATAGTTTAGGCTCTAGCTAGAGGTACAGACAGAAAGACAGACAGACGGAAACTCAAAAACCACTTTTTTGGATTCGGGAGCTCATTAAACGTCAAGATTCGTGATTCATCAAAATCTTGAGCTCGATTTTTTTTTACGATCACAATACTTTCTCTACCTGTAAGATAGCGAGAAAGTAAAAAAGCACAAAAACATGCTTTATTATTTTAAAATATTTCTTACTTTTAGCTTTTATCTGAAAATCCCTCCAGCAACATAAATAGCACTGCAATTAATTATTTAGATTTATACCTCTCATACCCCTAAATCTTTTTGTGACAAAACATTTCGCGCTACAGCTATATCCATCAGTCCTTTTCGTGGTACAACTTTTCGCTGTTTTATGTAGTCACGATATCTAGACGTGAACTTTTATCAAAGTCGTTTTGTGTGCATAAAGTACGGAAGCTGAGATGCAAGAAGACGTCTAGTGTGAAGTGTTTTTGAAGCGGAATGGTTTTTTATTTTGCTGCGCTGTCTGTCGACGCCGCTAATGTCCCCTGGTTTCCTCTGCGCTGCGGAAATATAGGTCAGATTTTCCACCGAGCGCTTCTCCATGACAGCCAGCCGTTGATTTATTCAACCGTTCCCTTCACCACTATTACTCTGCAAACTTAAAACGAGGATAAACTGCCAGAGAAGATTGAGTATCATCGCTCACGTCTCGGAAATAACTCGTTTGAATTATATACCTAAATAAAACGTTTAGCGTCATCTTGATTGTTAGTAATTGTTTTTTTAATCAATATTAGCTGAAGTACGAGTTATTTAATAAGGAATTTTTTGACAGTTAAGTTACTAAAACAATTTTTATAAATGTATACGTTAATTCATGTGATGTGTAAATGTGACTTTTCAAATACCTATTAAATAATATTAATAATTGAAGTAAAATAAAATCTCATAAATTTTACCGACGAAAATATGTTTAGTTTAAAAAAATTCTTCTTACCAAAAATATACTATAAGATAATGCCAGACGCTTCTAATACTCTTGTCATCACTGGTGAAACACGCTTAGGTGGGCACGCAGACTAAACGTCAAGCTCGTCTAATTTGGTTTGATAGTGTCGGTGAGGTTGGTGTTTAAACCTCAGTCAGGTGCACATGGTTTAGGTAAACGCATCTAGTTTATCATTGTGGTTTTCCCATTCGCTCTCCACACTAATACATGTGCATTTTCTTTACGTGACTACGCTACTAATTCTTTCCTTATAGCTCGCATCGGTGGTCTAAGGCGTCACTCTCTCAATATGCTGATTTGATGGTGACTAGGAGATCGGGTTTATAACCCTGATCTGGTGTGCTGAAGGTAATTTTTCCTAAATGGTTTCCCACTCTTCCCACGTAAATGTTGATACATTTTATCTAAATTATTGCTTCCTCATTCCTACCCTATTAGTTTAAATATTTGTTTAGCTTTAATGGGTAGTAAGGTGCGATACGCGCCCACATACAGAGCTCATACCTAATAGATTACGCTGTTATATAACCGTTATGTTTAAAAGTATAAACCAGAAAAATAATTTTAATTGGTGATGAAACCGTGCTACCTCACTTAAGAAAAATGTATCAAGTATACAACATTAAAGGTTCCGATTAAGATCTAAAGACTAGATCTTTGTGGGAATTAGAAATTTCTCCATATTCTTAGGATATCCTGGTGTGTCGGTGCACCGCCTGATCTCCTAATGGGGGTGACAAGGGCAATGGTATACTGGCCGACAAGACAGTCTCTAGAGTAGGAATACTGATTTGTAAGTTCTGGGCAAGAGAGCTAAGGGTAAGAATTTGGTAAGAATTTTGTGAGAAACTAGTGCAACAGTATTAAGCAAGTAAGAGTGAAAGTGGAAAAATTGAAGGATAAAAGTGTGGGAGTGGAATATGAAAGGTTTCCGGTTGACAAATTAACTTTACAAGAGCATGACTATAATATTAAAATAAGTTCTAATTATATAAATTAGAAAGCTCTTGAAATATAATTTTTTTTAAATACTGTAGTTGAGTGTACAAAAAATGTGTGTGGATCTGTGGGGGCAGTGGGGGTGATGGGGGTGAACTTAATAATAAACTGTTGTGAAAGTCGGTAAAGAGAACGAAACAAGGAAAGAACTATGGCATTCATAATGAACTCGGAAAGATGATCTAGGATGAAAACAGTATAAGAGAACGATGAAGTGAGTATTTTTAGCAATTGTCTGGTAAAAATAAAGGGAAGTAGCAGAAAGTAGGTAAAATATTAATAGGAGCTAAATAATAAAAAAGGTTTAGGTGTTAAAATCTATTATAAACTGTTAAAGAATGGCATATTTGTGGGCATAGATGGCATCACAAGTTAAATTCTCAAGTATCGGGGTATGGTACTACTGGCCAGATTGTGTGAGTTGTTCATTGTGTGTCCTGGGAATTTAAATGTTCCTAATGACTGTAAGAATGCTGTCAAGAGTGACTGTAGGAATTATAGGGTAATTAGTTTGTTGAGTATTCCAGGCAAAGTTTTTGGAGGAGCCTTAGCTGAGAGGGGGCATGAAAAAATTTCTGTCAAGATTTGAGGTGTGTAATGTGGTTTCATACCAGGTAGAGATTGCATGGACCAGATATTTTCATTGTAACAACTCATTGAGAAATGTATGTCAGTAAGGAAGAAAGTGTATTGTGCATTTGTTAATCTGGAGAAAGCGTATTAATGTGTAAATAGGAGTATTTTATTAAATCTTCTGAACGATTATGAATTGGATTCATAGTTAGTAAATGCAATTATGGTGGTGTATGATGAAAGTAAAGCATACGTATTGTGGATGGAGCTTGGAACGAATGGTTTGACATTGAACAGATGGCTGGACAAGGTTGTGTTATGTCTCTATGGTTGTTTAATCTATTCATTGATAAGTGTATGGGGGATGCTTGTGAGGACGCGGTTAGTGTAAAAATGGACAATGTGAATGTGATAGTGCCACTATATGCATGATGCCCTATTAATGGTTGAGAATGAAAAATACTTGCAGAATGCATTAACACATTTGAATGTGGCAACAGGCAAAATGAATCTCCGTACAGCTGTTTTCAAAACTAGGATGATAGTTGATGTTAAGGAACAATCAGAAAATAATTGTCAGTTTGGTATAAATGGAAAACAGAACAAGTGAATGATTTTGTGTATCTGGGCAGCATGCTCTTTAAAAATGGAAAGATAGATGGATAACTAGAAAGACGGGTGTTTATCTCGGGGAGTGGTTGGATGTTTTGCCAAGAATGAATTAAAAGAAGCGTCTTACGTTGGTTTGGGGACCGTGAGAGGATGAGTGTGTATCAAGGGACGAAGTAAATATAAAGGTAGAGTATGTGACTCAAAAGGAAGGGGTAGGCTATGAAAGAGGCGGCTACATACTATAGATAAATGTGGGGGGAAAACATGGCTAAGTGTTTTAGATGAATGTGGGAAAAAGAGAAATATTAAGAGGTTTATGAATAAAAGGACATGTATGACACGGTGTATGGAAGTGTGGAGAAAGTGAGAATGGATTAAGCTCAGAGTTTTTTTTAGCTATATACACAGTTTCTTTCCTACCTCGTAAGGGAACGGCGTGATCATGTATGTATGTATGTATGTATGTATGTATGTATGTATGTATGTATGTATGTATGTATGTATGTATGTATGTATCCATCCATGTATCATAAGGCCGGCCCTAAGGCGTACACATTTCTAGCATCATTTTTTACTATAATTCATAGGCCTATTGGTAATATTAGGATAAGAGGGAAAGCTTAGATGAGGGTTGGAGAGAGAGGAGAATGACCTTGCTGTCGTCCATTGATCTGTAAGTGGGCCACAACTTATTTAAAAGGTTGTGCACCACTGGTGTAGTACGTCAAGGCAAAGCCTGATACCTTCCATGGTAAACCAAGTGTATATATGTATTCAAGTATATATACATAAATAATTTTTACTTAAAACATGCACATATTTTAATTTTTCTCGGCTATTACAACCACGTAGTTTGAGTTGGGCATATTTCCGTTCAACTCTAAATATCAAAATAATACCTTACAGTACTTAATATGTGTTATTGATAAACACTGACAAATTTTGCGTCCGAACTTAAATAGGTGGTTATTACGTAAAGTGTATTTCAAGTCCCAGCACTTATAAACGCAAGAGGGGCAGGGGGTATCAAGCACAGCATCCATTAGTAGCTCGGATCATAAAGTCCGGTTAAAACCCGCCCTGTACATGTTAATTAAATATAATTGTAAAGTGTGCTCCTACCGCCAGCTACCTTGTAGGACTAATTACACGGCGTGTAATGGATCGCAGCGGAGTACTCGGCCTGCGGTGGTCAGCAGCTGCCCAATTTCCTTGTTCGCTAATATAGCGCTGTTTGTTTAGGTGGAGCCACATTGGAAACTTTGATGCGATTTGTATACACCGTGTATTACTACCGGCGTGGACTAAAAGAATTAAAATAACGCTAATGAGGTAGGGATGTGGTGATTAAAATTAATATTGAATACACCCACATTTGCGTGAAAAACTAGAGGATCTACCTGACATTTCGTGGAAAACGACTTAGAATATACCTTTTCAGTACACCTGGCTGGAACTCGAAAGCAACCTTCATGACGTGGCAAACTGGATAATACTGATGCCTTTGTCTGCGTGTCCACTGTTGCGGGTTAGTTTACGTATGTTTCTCGCAAACGTTTTTAATTTCCGTCAAGGGCGTTCATGTACAGTTCATTTATTTACCCTAAGAAGTAGCGGTCTCTCCTAGACAGTTTACTCCAAGGCCCTATCTTATAAGATACGAAAAAGTGAAAAAGTGCAAGGTAAGTTTGTTACCTTGCAGAGTAAATGAAGTGTACAATACTAGTGTAACGTTTTAAACCGGACTAATATTGTTATAAGTGTGGTTGAAAGAGTCAATGTACTTTTAATCCGTAATTTTTATTTTTATATCAAGGTAGTTATAAGCCCACATCATTGGTTGCATGGTCTAAGTCTAAGACAACACTCTCCCTCAAGTAAATAAGAGTACATTTCCTCCATATACCTACCCCATTAGTGTACATACACGGATAACGTGGTACACACACAATAAAGCTAAATTAAGACCTTTGGTCTTTTGTTCCCCGTCATTATTTCAAACAACCACCCATCCACTAATCCAGGGCTCTGATTGATCCTGAGAGGTCCCACAGACTTACAGAATCCCTGCTAGGGTAAGTGAGATAGATGTGTGTTCCAATGGTAACGAGAGGCTCTCAGCCCTCCTTAAAGTAGTGCTCAAGTTATTACAGATTTTAAGAAACAAATTTATAAGTTATCAATTTTTTTTATCAAATTACTAAAAAAAAATCTTCTAAGTGGTTGCTTGTACTGTACATAAAGAGTCATAAGAATCTCTTTTACGTAATCATCCAATAATAATTATCAAAAACTGAAATAAATCTAGTTTTAAATAATTGTTATGAATTATTATTGAGGGAAAATATTTAGTTCCAAGTCTCATATTCATCAAAACTGCTTTATAGTGTCCAACATACGGGGAAAATAGTTGATCTCACTTGTTTCAGCAAAATCCCAACATTTAGGCCCAAGTGTCCAACATTGCTTGTACCCATAACGTAAGATTTGAGAATTTGATCTAACTTTCAACTCTACTCTTTTTTAAAATTCATAATGAGGTTTGGCATTACTCTATTTCGTCTCTCAATTGCTTATTGCTCATAAACGACTGGCATAGTAATAATTAATAAGCCTGAAAACATTTGAAATGTAAAATGATTCAACAATATATACCAGCGCAAACAACACTAACTAAAAATTCGGACCTCATAGGAACCCCTGAAAAAGATACAACAACAAATTTAGCCTACATTTATAAAGAAATCTACAACGGACATTATGTTGTTAGTATTTTTTTTCGAAATATTTTACAAATATAAAAGAAGTGATCAAAAGCACTGAGTTAGTCAAATTTAAAAGGCAATTTTAATAACTAACCCACTAAAAAAAATTACGCACTTATTAAAAATATATAAAAAATAAAAGTACGTTTGCGATTTTAATTTAATATTATACATTAAATATTTTACAAATACAAACTAATTGATAGCAAAAAATCATGTAGGGTATCTTATATCAAGGAAAATTAAATACCTATAATATTTTTACATAAATAAGTTTTAAATAAATACTGCAAAAAATTATTATTTTACTACGGGTGTAATTCAAAACGTATATACTGACACATATTTATAATACAAAAAACTATATATAATAAACAAATTACAAGTAAAAGAACACATTTTACATGTAAGTATGTAACACAACAAATCCTAACGTAACTTTTGGCAGGGATGCGTTCTATATAACTTGGTGGCCCATTTTTCTAGAATATCAAAGTATATGCTTTGAACCACCAAATTTCAAAGAAATCCAGCTTATATTTCGATAATATTATATATATATTTTAAAAAATTTGTTCATCAAATAAATTATAATCGATTCAATGTAAATATTAATTTTATAACATAAATTTAGGAATACAGTTATATTAATATAAAATTTCTATTTATCATACTGTATGGTTAGTCAATGTATAGCCTAAAATTTAAAATATATATTTCTTATATTACACCATAACTTATTTTTAAATTATAAATAATGAAATGTTACGGTACACCTTTCTAGAACTTTAATCTTAAAATAGAGACATTTACCAAAGACCCATAAAATTGGTGAAACAAATTTATATGCATAGTTTCATAAACACTCAACAACTGTAATAATATACACTGTTATAGAAACATTTAAAAATGAAGATTATCTCTGCCAACCAAAGAGCATAACAATAAATTAAATATTTCTAAGTATTTCATAAAAGACACTGGTATATAGGCTTATAGCTCAGAAACTATTTGTTTTATAAAAATATATATTGGAGCTTAAATAATTTTAAATCCAAACAGTAGACCTACTACTACAACTTTACGATGATAAGACATTTCTTATCTCAAATGGTTGCGGAGATATGATCAAAATTGGAAATTTCTGCTTATTTAAAGTGCCCTTAAAGTCATTTTGAATTGTTAAAGTGGATTTTGATAAAATCCATTTTATCTCTCTTGGCCTTCCAGTAAACTATCCTTAATTTTAGGGTCAGCTATCTAATTCCAAAAATCCTTTGGTGGGGAGACCTTATGAAAACCCTAGATACAAAGTTTTAGCCTCAACGGTAAATGTTTTCTGCTCTTGTCCGAGATATAGACGGGCAAAGAGACAAACAGACGTAATCACGAATACCACTTTCCGGTTTCAGAGGTTCATAAAACGTGGACATTTATCGAAATCATGAGTTTGACAATGACAATACGTATCTATCCGTGAGATCGAGACTAAGTAAAATATAAAGTGAATCACATTTCACAATACAAAATCATTCAAAGAGAGGAACATCTGTATCCACCAAAGAGCATAACAACCAATTTAATTTTCAAACTTTAATAAATGATAATATATAATAATAATAATATATACTGGATTTTTGCTATTAAACTATAATAAGTTATTTCGTATCTCAAATAGTTGAAAAGATATGATCAAAGTTAAAAATTTCTGCTAAAGTAAAGGACCCTTTAAGTCATTTTCACGGAAAAATTAAAATAAACATTTTGTTTGTAATGTTAAACGATTTTAAATTAGATTTTGTATCGAGACACTCTTTGAGTGATTTTGAGAAATAAATTTTTCTTTGAATCCCTAGATACCAAAACTTAGCCCGATCGGAAAATTGGTCTCGGCTCTAGTTTGAATTACAGACAGACGGCAACACAAAAACAACATTTTTGGTTTCATTGGATCACGAAACGTGGACATTCATTAACATCTCAAGTTCGATTTTTTTATGAGCACAATTCTTCTCCTTTCGAATGGTCGAGAGAAAGTAAAAATTAAGTCCTTGATGTGTACTTTTCGTTGTTACAAAACGAATAATGTTGCGCAGTTACTGTACATCGCAGCATTTACCTAAAAATCTTGGTTTCCTTAAAAAGCGCAATCTATGGAATTATTTAAGGGCCTTTGTACATTTATTTTTGATTTTCATCACATCCTACTACCAGTCCAAGCTATACGGTTATATTTCCACTAATAAGGTAATGAATGTTAAGAAATATAACATTTGTAGAAAAACTATCCGCTTTGATGTGAAGATATCATGGAAACCATTGAGGAAAATATATGAATACATTCAGTTGGGATTTGAACTCCGAACTCCCCGTCAATGGCAAACCATGCTAAACGATATTGACGCCAATGTCTACTTGTCATCGATGTGGATGTATTTATAAATTTATTTGAGGGCAATATAAAGCGAATTAGATTCTATATTTATTTGACGACAGAAGGAGAGAGAAAATTCACCTCTTTTAATTTGTAAGCTGAAGGGGAGAGAGAATTCATCTCTATATTTATTTGAGGTTGGAATTAGATAAAGAAGCGTTTCCTGTATATTTGTTAAATGGGCGAAGGGAAAAAAGGACCGCGAAGTCTGCCTTTGTACACGCCTGTTCTTTGATTTAATTTTATGGTTCAACTGCTGCCCGTCTAATGACCGCTCTTCTATATTAAGCGCCTTTAAAAACAATTAAAAAAATAATTGTTTATTTCATGACCCGCTCATTTACGTTATGATGAAACAAACCGGGTGGACTTTTAAAAAAAATCTCTCCCATTTTACACTCTACATAGTGTCACACAATTAAAATTCTGTTTTTGTGTGACACACTCTCCAGTTGTCCTTTATCTGAAGTGTCACGAAAATTGTGTCATGGGAAGAATATGTTCACAAACGATGACCACTTTATGTTTGTATGGTTACTAGGTATTAAATTACTGCTGCCATAATAACGAGTCCGGCAACAAAACTAAAAAAAAAAGTTTCGTTAATGTGAAGTCCGTCTTTCTGTGATATTTAAATGATATTGCCAGTTTGTGAATGTAGATTTTTGTGTAGGTGTGCTGATTAAATACGCCGTACGAGGAGCATTTATTAACAATTCAAAAAGTTGTTAGATTAACTCCTATGCACACGCGCCGATGGGCACGTAGTTTTAATGTAAGGCTCATTTATTGTTGTTTGCTGGTGATGCTGGGTTTTCGAGTTTTAATACCGCTGATATACTGAGGGTGTTTTTTCCTAAATGGTTTTTCACTCCCTCTTCATAAAAGTGCGGGCACATTCCCAATACATTTTACTTTCCTCGTCCTTAGCCCGCTATCGTAATTAAATGCGGTTATCTCATCAGGTGGTTAGTAAGAAGCGGTGCGGGGAAAAACTCCAATAAATTTTTTCTTCTTGAGGTGTTCTGAAGATATCAATTTTGACAGCTGGAACATACATATAATTGACCAATCTACGTTTTTATATTAAAAAAAAAAAGTTTATAAACTAGTGGACAGTATATTTGGGCCCTCATCACACACACTAAATCAGACTTATTACAATGGAAAACTAGTCAACAAAACAAAATTAATAAGTTAATTGTACAATAACCATTGTATATTTGAATGTCACACATAATAACTATTGTATATTAGTATGTCACACACAATAACCATTGTATATTAGTACGTCACACATTATAACAGTTGTATATCAGTATTTAATAGTTCATTAGTCTTACAAGCCGTTCGGTCTGTAATTATTTAAATGCACTAAAGGGATTGGGATGATGAAGGTATAATTTAGAAAAATATGCTTGGGGAAGAGTGGGAAAGATATACCTTGTAGGGGCTCAAATCTTGTCCACGGCAAAGGAGACTAGATGATTCTAAAATGTTGTCTTCGTGCCAATGATGTTAATTGAGCGTGTTTATTAATTTTACTGCAAATCTTTGGCTCACCGTTGTATTCCAGCGTCTAATACATTTGAAGGGTACTTGTGCAGCTCCTCGATGCGTCATTTCGTTCCCCTCAGTCATCCCATAATAGTTCTTCTCTCCCCCTTCAAACACACCCTTCTTCATTGAATCTGTATCCTCGCATGTCGAATTATGTGGCAGGCAGTTAAGAGAGGGGAGGGGGTTACATACTGAACGTCTTCACTCTGTGAATGGCTGTTTATGTGTGGCGAAATGGAGCATTTACTTTCCATCCCTTGTAGCGTCCCCTCGTTTGCCATTCACTGAATGTGTGTTGGCTGGGAGCTGTTCCGTGGGGGGAGTAGGGTGTTACATGCCAAGGCTCCATCATCAATTTTACTAACAGAGATGTATTCGCAAAGTTTCCCTTTTTTTACCTGCTTGTCATTCATGCCGGATAGTAACACTCATCTTACCTTGCCTTTTGTTTACTCTTCTTTTATTTACACCCTCATGGATCCTTGTAGGTGATTTTTTTAAACTAATCGCTGTAAACATATTAAATGGTGTTTACAGCAAAAAAAATTATAATCGGAAGAATCGTTACTGTTTGATGTGAATGCACCCCCTCAGTCCGCGCTGTGCTTTTAAACCTGATGCTCATTTTGAGGTTTAAATACTTCCTATCAGTCTACTATTCGGTAAGTTAAGCACATTAAAAACACCGTTACTGTATCCACTGATATAAACTCTGAGTTTGAAATTAAAATAGTTTAAGCTACTTATCTCCGATCAAAATTAATTTTCATGTTTATTTATTTATATTTAGCACCGCGTCTTACTACCCGTTCGGGTTATACGCTTTAAGTACTAATTACGCTAATGGATTAGGAATCGGGAAGGTCGAATTAAAGGAAGTGAACCCGCATTTGCGTGGAGGTAGAGTGGAAAACCATTTAGGAAAAACCACCCCGACCGAGATTCGAACCTCGATCTCCCCGTCCTCAGCAGTCGAGCTCAACACGACAAGCGCGTTAGCCAACTACGCCACAAAGGCGGGTAATTTTCATGTTAATTATATATTTTTTTTAATACTCCGCTATAGATGTTGAATTTTCTACGTAATAGTTTTCTTGACATAATAAAAAAAAATATTTTAAAATAAATTACATGTGAAAACATTTCGTGAATCGTCCTTAACTAATTGTATTAACTTTTTTGTGAACTTATATGAACAAAGTAAAGTTTGATAAAATTGTAAAAATAAAATTAATTAAGTTTATTATTTGATAGGGCCAGTAAACATTTGTTATAAAATTTAATTCATATTAAAATTGAATAGGTCTGTTGGTATTTTTATAACTTGTATTTATGATTTCATTTATTTTAAGCGTGGTTTTATCAAGAGAAACACAAGAGCAAGGTGAATGTGGTTGGAATGAGAGATCTACGAAATGTGTGTGTAAAAACTCGTATGGACAGAGTCAGCAATGAATGGGTGCTGAAGGTGGGCGGTGTTTTAAAGGAGTTCAATTGTTCAATGTGAAAGAAGAATATTGGGAGAATGAGGGTGGATTGAGTGACGAAGCAAATATATGAAGGTAGAGTGTGTGGATTTAAAGGAGGAGGTAGACCATGTAGGACGGGGCTAAATGTTGTAGAAGAATGTGTGAAAAGAGAAACATGAGTTTTAAGAATAAAAGATTATGTATGACTCAGTGTGTGGTTGTTGTTGAAGCGAAGGGATTATGCAAGAATATGGAAGTGTGGAGAAAGTTAGTGAGAATAGATTAAGTACGTAGGTTTTTTTGCTATATGCTCAGTTTATTGCCTACCCGGTAAGAGAACGGCGTAATTAAATATGTATGTATGGTTCACGTTTTGATCTAATACTCTCTCTTTATTCTCTCCACGTGAACCCTCTTCATTCCAGGTAGTTTCCTTATCTTACTATATCACTTTCAAACTACATAATTAGCACTGTCCTCCTCTATTCCTTGACTCCCTTTTCCTTAGAATTTAGCTAGGATTACTTTCTCAGTCCTCTTTAGACCTATATATTTTGCTGGCATGCTCAGTTTGTCTTGATTTAAGGTTTATTTTTTATACTTCTATAAACAAAAACAAATATTGATAAATGACACCTGCGCATGCTACTAGAACCCAGAACCTTAGGTTTGGTGCTCCAATGCTATTACCTCTAAACTATCCAGGTTTTTTTCCAGCCCACCGATTATTTTAAGGCTTAGCCTAAAAAATGCTAGATTTAAACACTTATTACCATTTTACTGAATCTTGTAAATTATTTAGCATTTTAAGATTCCATTGTTGGCTAAAAGATGGTGTGTGAGAGCTATCGGCCTGCTATTTGTGCCTAAAAGTGGGTTTCTTGACAGCAGCTGTGTGTGTATGTGTAGACTTGTCATTACATTTTATTTTTTCAACGTGTTTATCGTTTATAGAATTATTTATTGCACACATAAATTGGTGCCATCATGGTGGAGATATATTTAATACCTATAACATTTTGTCGAGACTTTACTTACATAGATGGTTATGAATATACTCGCCTCGGTGGCGTAGTTGGCTAACGCGCTAATTTCGTTTTGATCCAGACTGCCGAGAACGGGAGATTGATGTTCGAATCTCAACCAAGTGAACTGGGGATGGTTTTTCCTAAATGGTTTTCCATTCTCCCTCCATGCAAATATGGGGTCACTTCCTCTATATTAAACATTCCAAATCCCTAGCCCACTAGCGTAATTAGTACCTAAGTGTGTAACCCAAACGGGTAGTAAATAAGACACAGTGCAAAAATAATAAAAAAGAAAAAGGTTATGAATATATTAATTTTTACTGAGAACATGGATACCACCCATCTTTCTAATTTTGGGAAGATATTAAAACATGGATATTATAATAGCCGTCCTTAAATTACCTAAGGTGTTTTTTCGTGATATTCTCCCTCCTTATCCCTCGTACGTAAGGGATCGTAAGATTTTCAATCCCCCTCCCAACTCCTTTTATCCTAGGTAATTATTTATGATTTGATACATTATATTAATCGTTAAGTTAGTTTTAAACGTAAGGATTGTTAATAAAGCGAGTGCTAGTTCATTTTAGAGTACTTTAATTGCATTAAGTAAATTAAATATAAGTTAAATATTATAGTTAATATACTTATTTTCTGACAAAAAGAAAAATTAGAGTTTGTCTCTCCATTAATATTGATAAAAAAAAAACCTTGCGTAGTTTCAGGATGGACCCTAAGCATTAAAGAAACATAAACAATATACTTATTAAGACGCACATTACCACTGTTATAATTGATGTGACTGAACCCTAATACTCATCCGGGCTATACGTACATTTACCTTTATACAGTAAGCCTAATGCAGATTAAGGGAAGATGGTAGAGAATGCGAGCTAAGGCCAGTATTTCTTACAATTTTTATAGCGAAAATTTGCTCGGTGAAATAAATCAAACATTTATCCAGTAAAAACAATGAGTTTAATTATCTTCATCGTGAGCTGGCGGTCTAGGGGTAGGGTGTCAGATTTCTGTGCTAGGGGTCCGGGGTTCAATCCTCGGTCCCGGCACAGATTTATCTGACTGCCAAACCCTTCTTTCATCTCTGACAAGACGTGCATTTATCACAACTTATGAATGTGTGGAATGCCAGGCCTCCACCGTGGTTCGGATCCCACGTTAAACTGTAGGTCCTCCATTTCATCTCACAATCACCCTACCATTACACATTAGCGTAA
>CABFVZ010000099.1:770667-782834 GCA_902151445.1 Timema monikensis
GGGGGGGCTAAGATGTGGTGCTAATAGTAATAATAATAATTATTATCTTCACAAAGTAATGTCAATAGTTCTTGAACATCTTTTAAGGGTATCCTAGAATTTGACGAGAACTATTTCTCTTCATTTAAAAAGCCTCTCAACAAACGCTAATATGCTCATGACAAATAGTCTACAAATATTGAGATTACTAATTTGGGTGTAGAAAATTAAACCCTATGTTTCTATTGGAGCAATCCATATTTGATTTATTTGACCGAAAACATGTATTTGCCATGAAAAATGTAACAAACATTTTTTTCTTATGTAGTCATTCATCCCACCTTAAGGTATAATTTTTAAAAGGAAATGCATCCAGCCGAAATTCCTAGATTGACCTCCCCGTCACCGTCCCTTGCATTTTAGACAGCGTGGTCACCAATGAGGGTAAGAAACAATCTACAACCCATTACCAATGTTGTACAATTCATAAAATGCTCCAGAGTTGATCACAACTGTGTATCGACATTTTCACGGACATGCACCTGGAAAACCCGAAAATTCGAGAAAACACAAAGATTTGTTGCGCTTGGAATAAAAACAGAAAAATCATAAGGAATTCCGCAAAATAAACCAATAAAAAATATTGAAATATTTACGAATTAAGGACCTCTAACTACACGCTTTAAATAGTTGGCCTTTGCATTTAAGAAAAATGTAATTGAACAAATAACCAGTGTGAGCACACGTCATATTGTGCCCCTTACTTATACACTAGGTTGCTTAACGACTTTATACTGCCCCATCAATCTCAAACCATCTTGTTACTTATACACTAGGTTGCTTAACGACTTTATACTGCCCCATTAATCTCAAACCATCTTGTTTTAGACACAAAGTCACGCTGGTCAATTTTATCAACATTGAAATAATTGTATTTCTATAAACTTAATTTCAAGTTGTCTGGAATAAAATGAGAATTCCTTCTAGAAAATGTGTAGATTCTAATGAATTTTGTTGTTTTAAAACAGTGGTAATTTCGTGCTTTTCTAGTCTCTAACTTTAACTATTGAATCATACAACAGACCATGGCAAATCATGTGGTTTATATATCGCCCAAGTTATAACGTAACTAATTATACGGGAATTAGCCAGTGTGTGTGTGTGTGTGTGTGTGTGTGTGTGTGTTAATTACAAGGCAATACGCACTTCTATGGACTCCAATTCCTCTAGTCAGATAACGCCTCTGTATTAACTTCAAACTCTGAATTACAGTGTCCCATTGTGAACGGGTCGTACATGGGACAATAGTATCAGCTTCCTTTGGAGCAGTTGGACGTAAGCGTTCGCGCGCACACACGTACACACAGTTTAAATAAACTAGAGACGTTTATGGCGCAATAGAGCATAAAAATGTAGACAAGAAAAGTTAGCTTTACTTTAGAAAATTTGTAAACTTAAAAAGGGTAGACTAAATTGTCCAACAGGATATGCATGTGGAAGGGTTTGTTTAATTATTTAGGATAGGATAAGGGCGTATCCCATAGCAGAGTTTATAAAACATTATCATTGTTTTGAATAAGAACTTTGTGATCTGTATTTCTTTTATTTAATAAACTTAACCATTGATTACACATTGTTGAGATGTTTATAAATCCTAAACTGAGCCAACAGTGATGATTATAATAATACTAATTATTATTATAATTTTAATACTTTCATTAAATTTAAAACGACTTTTTTTTAAATATAATGTTAACCAAAAGAATAAAACATATATTGCATTGCTATCCATTAACTTAAACCAATTTGGTAGGTATAAGAAAGTTAGAAATTAGAATAAATGTATTCGAAGTTTCTTGGCGGGAGGGTGGGAAAT
The DNA here is from genome assembly GCA_902151445.1 of Timema monikensis. Lineage (NCBI taxonomy): Eukaryota > Metazoa > Arthropoda > Insecta > Phasmatodea > Timematidae > Timema > Timema monikensis. The sequence continues at coordinate 772,523 of CABFVZ010000099.1, forward strand.
TTTTTATGAAATCCAACATAATTACACCTGACTAGGATTTGAATCCCTGACCTCCTTGTTACTGAGACCGGAGTTTGTTAAGGGCGGACTATAGCCCAGGTGTACTTGTGGAAGCTTTCCACATTTCATAATTATAGCCCTTTTCCCATCCTCTCTTAAGAATAATATTTTCACAGATGTAGGTTGGACACAATTATATTTGTTTTAATTATTTGAAAAGGGTGCCTTATTTGTGGTGATTTTGCTGCAAGTAAATAAGTATTTCGAGTATTGTTCAATTTATATTACAACTATACACATTATGAAGAGTTTTAATTGAAATTAAAATATTTATTGCTTTAACTAGGTGGTGTTTCAGATTTATAAAATTAATGTGTTGTGTGGGTTTCAGTTTTAATCACACAGTTTATGAATTCCACTCTTTTGCTGTCCCTTAGTCCGCTTATGCATACACATTACACATAATGAAATCTTTATTACATTCCTGTGTGTCTTTATATAATTTAGTCTCATTAAAAAATACACCTTTTTATTTTCTAATCTAAACAAATATTTGGATTTATGGACTTTTTTAACCAACAAACTACGCTGTAAATTATTATATGGATGGTTCAAAATATAATACGCACTGAACAATTAATAAGGTGTTGTGTAATCACTTGCTTTTCAATATAATTAATTTTAAATAAGCTAGCCTTAAATTTAATCCTTCCCGCCGATCTTTCCTTGTCTCAAGTATTACTTGAATGGTCATAATTAATCAACAACAACAAATAATCTTTGTGTTTACCCTCATCGTAGACTTGAAAAGGTTTGCTGCTCCAATTAATAGTACAAAATAGCTTACCTCGAAGATTTCCAATAGTTTCAGAGAAAACAACTTGTAATAAGAATAACTATATAAATTTAAGGGATCTTAAAGTAAGAGGGGTGCTTCTTAAACAAGGACAATTTTTCAATAAATAAGTACTAAATATTTTTGGGTATTTTTTGCCGTCCGATTATAAATATCTTCTTCTACTTTTCAATATTGTTTCCATTGTTATTTAAACATTTGTCTTATCGCGAGATAAAGTTTTTGTAGGCCCGCGTCATAGAAGTCTACCGCCAGCGAGGAAAGTCATTCCTGAACCGTCGTTTTCACTTCGACGTTGGCGTGGAAATGCTTGCTGGCGAGGAACCTTTTCATATGCAGGAAAAGATGGCGGTCACTAGGCGCGAGGTCAGGGCTGAAGGGAGGGTGATCCAATTGCTGCCAGCCAAAAGATTTGATGAGAGCTTGTGTTTGAGCAGCAGAGTGGGGCTTCGCATTGTTATGAAGCAACAACACTCCGGCAGACAGCAGGCCACGGTGTTTATTATGGATTTTGCGTCGAAATTTCGTCAAGGTCAGACAATACGCAGTTGCATTTATTGTTGTACCTCATTGCTGGAAGTCCACCAGCTGAACATCACGTCTGTGCCAGAAACACGGTTCAGGAATGGTTTTCCTCGCAAGTGGCAGACTTCAAGTTTACAAAAACTTATCTCACGAGACGAAAATGTTTAAATAACAACGGAAACAATATTGAAAAGCAGGTGAAGGTATGTATAATCGGATTTTAAAAAATTACCCACAAATAATTTGTAGTTTCTATTTTATTGCAAAACGGTCCTTACTTAAAAAACCTCGTATTTATAAACTGAATAGATGGTTATATTCCAGTTGTAATTCTCCTTCATGAAAATAGGTTTCCAGTATTTTTAATCAACTTTCAAATTAGCAACATTTCGAAAATAGATTTTACTAATGAATGTATTGTATAATGTGTAGCTAGCAATTTTATCCGATCTTCGCACGGATAGACCGCATCAACTATATCAAATTGGGACTTTCATCATCTGGCTGCCATCATTTTGATAGGTTTTTCGTGTACAGTCCTAAGCTAACTAACTATTGCAATCAAAATCCAACTATAGCAATTAATAAATTTAAAAAAAACATGTTAGAAAGAAAATATGTCCTAGTCCACAAACTGAGTGCACAAACAAATCCAATCCTTACCTAAGCACGATCATAATATGAGTTAAACGAATTAATTTATATTGTTACAGAAAAATGTTGAAAACATTTGTATCACATTTTCCCAAAGCGTATAAATTATTATTATTAGTATAAAGCGTATAAATTATTAGTATTATTATTGAAACACATTAAAAATTGAATATCATACCTTCCCTCAGAAAATGATGATCCTCAAGTTATGTCGCTAGAATGTGTTTATTTTAATTATAATGTCGTTCCTAGATAGGTGCTAATTTATCCTTCAATTTTTAGCTATGTTTCTGCAATACTAATAGATCCTCTTTAAAATAATATTTAGTTATTTTATTCGTTTATTTTTAAACATTTTTGGCCTGTCTTTACAATGTTACAGTTTTTTTTAACCATATTGAGAATTTTTTAAATCAGTTTAGTAAATGCTTAGGGAACCCTTCTCACCCCCCTCACCCTCAGTTCCCAGTACCTGATTTTAAATTCCAAACTTGCTAACTGTCATGGTTAAGTGGATTGGTTCTTAAACCAACTTGGTGAATTTAAATTTTCTTCCATGCCGAAAAGTTGATTTTCTAATTCTTTTGGAAATATGTCAATTTCATCCCCCCTCCACCATCACCACCTCTTTAGTTCCAACATTCTCATTTTGAAATTTTAAGACTCATTTGTTTATCTTATATTACTATTTTACGTGCCTGCCAAATTTCAACTGAACCACATCAAAAATAGTGTTATCTATAAGTTGTATACATTTTAAGCGCTTCCATTTCCCGGGATTCAATGCTTTAATTCCAAATGTTCTGAAGTCATCTGGATATCCGGAAAGGTCTATTAACTTACATGCCCTAAAGGTCAGGTGTACTGAAAGTTGCTTTTGCATCATGGTTTTCCTATTTTCCTACCCAAATTCGGGTAATTTCCCTCTAAAATATACTTCTCTCATCCCTCTCTTATAAATGTAAATATTCGGAAAATCCGTAGTGATAGTAAGACGCAGTGGCGTTTATCAATGAAAGCAATGAAAGCAACGCTTCCCTAAAATTAAGGAGGAAAACAAGAAAATGAAAGGAAAATGAAGTTAAAAAAAATATTATTATTATTATTATTATTATATAAACCCTCCAACAAGTATACTGAGCTGAGGTCGCAGCACTTCTATCGGAGTAAGCCGTTCTTTCTCAGACTGACAGGCCAGCCAGCTGCTATAGCTCGCTCTTTATCCCGCCAATCGTTTATTTCCGGGTATGTCCGGCCCTCATCGGTGAAAGGAAGCATCGTATCCCTAGGCAAGTAAAAGCGCATGAGTTTAATATCGTGATTGGTGTATAATCGTACGTCTAATATTGTTAAGATCTTATTTTATAGTTTGTTTTAACCGATATTTATTGTTTCTAGGTATAATTATGGGCATTCTATTACAAAATAACGTATTTATCACCAATTTAAAGTAAGTTTAGTTTTATATTAAATAATATTGACGCTTATTTGATCCTCCAAGGGAAGCAGTTTGTTTATTTTCGTACAGTAGTAGAATGACGAGTGCGTCAACAAGTGAAGCAGCGGAAGCTGCTGTGTGATCATAATTCATAATTTGAAGCGTAGTTTTTCGTCCCGGTTTTTTGACAAGAAAAATAAGATAGTTGAAACAGGCAGACCCATTCTATCTTCGGGCAGCCTATGGAAAAATCTCGTGACGTTTCAATAATTCATTTTATGAAAGTATATAGTAAATACAACCCAAGAGAAAATTTCGGCAATATAAATTTACCATTATTATTATTATTATTATTATTTGATTTGGTACAATTATTATTTAAATATAAATATATATATATATAATATTTAATTATTGTGATAATGAATGTTTCTAATATCACCAATTATTTTGTTTTATTACATACATAGTTCGGGTCACCCCCCTTCCTTTCTTCCCCAGAATAATTTTAACTGTACAAAAAAAGAAAAAACAGTACGAACTTCCAATTAAACTAGCGTCCATCAGACCCCCTTTAGTGTAGCCTAATTTCTTCTCTTTGTCCAGAATTTACCACACGCCACTGGTAAGATGTTGTGCACAACAATTTTTTAAATTAGATCAAATTGGTAAGCCTACTCGTGCTCTAAAAGTTTTCGTGCCATTTGTGTTTACAACGTACAAACTAGCTTGTCTCTAGAACAGATACAACATCCAGTCGGTGAAAGGGGAGCTCAAATTTTACCGATGATAACAAAACTAGCCTTTTTTGTATTTAAATCCGAGAACATTGGTTTGGTAGACAATTACGCCTCTCGCATAAGCTAAGATGTCGGATTTTTTTTTTTTTCCACATACGTTTGTTTATCATAACTTTGGTAGGGCGGGGGGGAACTCGAAAAAAGGCCATTGTTTTTGCAATTCTTACAGCAAAACTTTTTTGGCCAAAATAAGTCAAATATTGCTTCAGTACAAACATATAACTTAATTTACGTCACATGGTGAAATCAACCGTTGTTGAATATCTGCCATGAACATTGCGGCATTAGTTGCCAAACTTCTTAAATTAAGTGAAAACGATATCATAAAATCCCAGGACACTCATGACAGATATTCAAAATATGTTGAGGTCACCATGTGAAGAAAATTAAACTCTTATGTTTCTACTAGAGTAATATTTAATTTATCTTGACTAAAAAAAAGTTTTGATATAAAACTGCAAAAACAGTGTCCTTTTCTCGCGTTCCCTGCATCCCCAGCTTTTAAGCGACCTTCCAAACCCTCTATCTGAAAATCCTCGCCTACCTGCTAACCGAAGCAAAAAGGCTGTCTCGGCGAGGTACGATCCTTCTGATAAATTATTCAGATTGAACGAGCGAGCGAGCACTCCGTCAAACGATACTCTTACTCCCAGCTTAACACGCCGTTGGCACGAGCTACTCACCGTGGGGAGAAAACATACAGTACTACGGGTACCGGGGCGTTTCATTGTTATGAGAAACCAAGGCAGGGCTCCCTCGCCCTCAAGGTCCTCTCATTACAGTCTCATTGAAAAGATATTCTCAAATAATTAACTGAGCGATATGGATCAAGATATAAGTAATTGTTTCCACTAAAGTACTATTTTAGTTATTATTGGTAAGGGTTGATTAAATATATCTTGGCGGTGGTTGGGAGCAGTTGGCCCAGTTAGAATCTTCTAGCATTTTGAAATGATTCCTTTTAATATGCAATTTCAAACATATTTTAGAGCAATCCTACTTTATTTCTGGGCTTAAACTCAAGTGCATTTTTGTATATAAAAAAAGGGAGAAGGTGGCGCATGGGAATACATTTATCTTATTATATTTTTTTACCGGGGGAATGCGCTATTTAACTTGAATTTGGTTATATTACGGTATTTTTTTTAACCAAACTCACTATATGTATTGATACTAACAGGTTAGTCACCTCATATAAGTTGGTAGTGCTTCTTTATACAGAACGAATTATTCCCAGGTTCGATTCTTGGAATGGTTGATAAATTGATATTTGGTAATGTTGGGACTTGACCTTTTCAGATGAAATTGACGAACGGAGAACTGGAATGATATGTTCGACTTGTTCAGGAAGTTCACGTTACGAACACCAAATAAATAAGACTAACAACCTAAGCTTAACTTATTCATTCGTTTATTAATTGGTATAACTAATATATCACTTATGTCATGTTATGTATAGTTTAAGATGATTTTTCTTTTAAAAAAAATATGTTTATTATATATTAATCTTTCTTATACAAAACTATAATTTTAAAACCTTTTATTCTTTAGAGATGATGTATTATTAAAGTGTATGAATTTAAGCTAAAAATATTTTATTTGAGGTTAAAAAAAATTTTATTTTGACATTTTTCAAAACTTAATTTAGTACTTTGAACTGTCAAATAATATGCTAGTTTTTTTAGGAATTAATTTAATTTTAATTTTAATACGTAGCCATGTAAACAATGACATAACACATTTACGTATAGGGTTTTAGAGTTTGATTTGGGAGAATAGATTAGATTGTAAAATTTTATTGGTAGTTTATAAAATTCCACCCTTAATGTAAATAAAAGTTCTATTATTTAAAAGAATTCTATACAATTCATTTTGTACAATTTACTGTTTTATATTTGGTAGTGCTTATCATATAGCCCTAATACTTTTTTAAAGAACTAAATCAAATTAAAAATCGGTCTATTGATTTAGTCATATTTTAAACTTTTAATATTAAATTTCAGGAACTTCATGACATTTTTGTAAAAATTTTATTCAGAGGAGGAAATAATTGTTGTATAAAAATGTCTCATTGGTCTTGATGTGCACTTAAAATAAAAAGCACTCAAGCCTACTCTAGTCAAAATTCCAGCCGAGGAATAAAAATGGAGTGTTGTCAAGCAGCGTTTTAAGCAACGCGAAAGCCACTAAAGCAAAGAGTAATCCAGATTTGTTGAATTTTCACAAAAACCCACAGAAATTAACGACGGGTCTTTCTTTTAAAAAAATTATATTATTTTAGATTAAAGATTTACTCTTTCTCTCTCTTTTTCACTCTCTTACTCGACAAACATACAATCAAGGGCTCTTACACTTAATAGGGGTGTGTGATGTCAAATAATACCACGAACTTTAATTCAGACGATCCATAAAACAGCGTTGTTTCCGCCACTAGTTTGTGACTACGGCTGAACTTCGTAGTGAACAACCAAACAGATAATATCACGTTTTTCTTGTTTTGTCCGCCTCTCTCCCAACCCCTTCCTTCTCCCACCGTTTGCTGATATAGCATCGCTATTCCACTCCAGGGGATTTCAGCTCTGTCAAGTCTCTTGGAAAATTTTGCCGCAACCAAGTTTACACGTTTCTAGTTTTTTCTCGAGAATCGCGCCGTGAACTGTTTGTTTCCCTCTCTCCCACCTCCTTTATTTTTGTTTGTTCATAACCTCCCCTGAAATCAGCCATTTACCAACACTCACGGGTCCTCGATCAATTAAACTGAGACACGTGTTCAATTTGTTTTTTGTAGATGTTTGAACATGTGTCTGGCACGTGCACACGACTGTAAATACTTGTTTGTCCCAAGCTACTGCTGGTCCCGGTTTGATGCTCGCTCAGTGTAACAGCTGTTTCCAACTATAGTTGAGTCACCGGTTGAATAACGTGTTGACACATTTTTACTGAGGTATTTCTCTATATACTCGTAATTATATATATATATATATATATATATATATATATATATCATAAGATGTGGTCTATAGCTCTCACTCTTAACATATGTTGTCACTATTGACATTTTGAAGCTAGATATAGCCTAGTGTACCTATTTTCTGCATCATGTCTTACTATTCGTCCATGATATTCGCGCTTAATTAGGTAAGGATGAGGAATATATAATTTTAGGTGAAATGTACCCATTTAGGGGGGGGGGGGATCCCCATTACAGCCAACCAATATCAGAACCCGGATCTTTTCGTTACCAGCAAACCAGACAGATAAGCTAAACGTTAAGCCCAACTTTATTTTTGGTCAATATTGGAATATAATTTTTCATACTTTCTAAACTGTTCTTTATGGCGTGGATCAAGTATATCTGTGTCAACCCGCGGATAACAATGAAAGTGCACCATAAGGAGAAACCGCATGTCAAAAGAACACCTAGACTTTTTATTAAAAGCACACAGGGGAAAAAAAACTGCATAACATGGCAACATGGTTAACATCCGGTACCCACAATGATCTATCACGTTGAATGTAATTCTACAAAATATAATCGTCAAACTGTAATAGCTTTTAATTATTTGGTGCTAGATTAGATTAGTGTGGTGTCAACAAGCGGTGTTGCCATGTGGGGTTGAGGGACTACAAACAATGGTGCACCTACCTTATGCGCTTCTGAAACACTCCGAAGAAGGTACACAAATTCGACCTGTGCGTTTTCAGTACTTTGCCGTCAACCTGTTATCGATGTTTGATAGGGCCGACTCGGAACAATATGGGCCTAACTCGTAGTTCCGAGGTGACACGACGTGTTTACCGCGAGCTTAGCTCCCCTTTCCTTCGCTATTAATTGATGACTGCCTTGACAGTGATAAATCACGGCTGTCAGCGGATAAAAATACTTTTTCAAATATTCTCTAGATATTATTCTGGTATAAAAGAAAAAGCAATAGATTTAATATCAGATAGTAGAAAAAGATAGCGGATTTGGATTCGACCAATTTTTTTTAAACTCTTTATAGAATATCCTGCTACATAGAATATTTTGATTTTGTAATTTAGAACACTTATTTTATTAAGTTTAAATGCATCATTACAAACTTACTAATGATTAAAATTATACTTCTTTTTTCAAAATTATCCGTTCATCACATTTAAACATATCAAAGAAAAATAATAATACCTCTATTATATGTTAATGTATTAGTATTAGATCACTATAATGTAACACTTATTCATTTAATGCATTTGTTAGAAAATTTACAAGAAGAATTTTTATTGACTTCTTACCTAAACTACTCTTTAGAGTAGTAATATTAGTATTAGTGTCTCTGAACTACATTAATCTGTAGCTCAGATTGTTAAAAGCTTAGCTAGTACTAATATATTGTTACCTAGGGACACCCGATCGTACTAATCGTACATTCTTTTCGTGGAGGCTCTTTCCATGTCCCGAAGAAATTAGTGGATTCTATTGAATATGTTATGGTGGAGCTAATGAAGATATTAACTTAACTTGAGCCTAATTAACTAAACTCTGCTGATCATTGGAATTATTCCAATTTTGAGAAAAATCCCACCAGCCGGGAACCAATCCGGGGCCTCTAGGTCAGCAATAATGGGTTATAAAGCACTATACCACGAAGCCGGATTTTATTTAGAATGTGTAATAGCAAGCTACAATCTACCATGGTTGGTATAGAAGTTAGCACGCAATACTTTGTTTCAGGAGAGCGTTTCATAGTCCAGTACAATTTTTGTTTCACACACTCACCTGGAAAATGCTAGTTAACACTCTTAAAACCCTCCCACCTAAATTTCTTGTCTTTAGATTGGTGTTAGTTGTAGATATCCCAAACGAAAAGTGTGACGTTTAACACTAGAATAAATAACTCCAATCAGTCTCTGTTGTCGATTAGCCAGAAAGAAAGGTATTTCTTTAAAAAAAAAAAAAAAAAAAANAAAACACTAGTTTTTATTCTTTATTTTAATTTGGCAATTATGTATCGGTTCATCTTTATACAATGATAGTAATATTACTTGTTTTAAGGTAGAATTTTAGTATTGATTTTTCTTTACAATGTTAGGTTAGTTTGTAAGTAGATGTTGGTACAACCTCTTTTACATAAACTCGAGTTAATTCCTTTTGTGCATACATACGTTGTCTTTAATAAATGATTTTTATTTAAATTGATATTGGACTTTAATGACACAATGTATACAAAAATAACCTAAATATTACAAACTCCGCTTTATTATTCATCAAAGAAAATAGGCTATCATGTATGTGATGTTCATCATGAGGTGTTTATTTGTTCACGGTATGGAGTAGTTCAAATGGTTACTGTAGGCCTTCATTCAAATATTACTTACTTACTTACTTATTTATTTACTTACTTAGTATACTCTACGGCATTAGGAACTAGAAAGCTCATATGTACCGCACTTAGCAAAAGAACGCCACCTAACCCTATCTTGAGCTAGATCTATCCATTCCACCTTGTTGCACCTCATCCCTATCTCGAACTATCTCTATCCAGTCCACCTCACTACACCCTATCCCTATATTGAGCTAGCTCCATCTAGTCCACCTCATTAATCCTTATCTCTATATTGATCTATCTTTATCCAGGCCACCTCATTACAGCCTATCTCTTTTAGGTACATTCTAATCTTATCCTACCATCGCCGTTTGCGTCTTCCTAATCGTTTCTTCCCATTAGGTTTGCCAGTCAATACCCTGGACCCCTAACTTTGAAACTGGCGAAAATACTCGCTTGCGAGCTAACTCGAAAATCGCAGGCTGTACTGAAACAGAGATGATTTTGAAAGGTTTCTACTGTCGTGCGAGTCGGTTTAGTGTTTTTCCACTTGCGACTCAGTTTTCAATCCGACAACACTGTAAAACCATGACGTGCCAAAGGATTGAGGTGATGAGATGCCACAACACGCCATTCTACAAGATACATAACTTAAAGTAAACACTATTATTATATTAAGTGCATCGTATAAAACGATGTTTAGTTTTATTAGGAAATCATTTTCCGGTTGTACACA
>CABFVZ010000099.1:782840-812274 GCA_902151445.1 Timema monikensis
ACACATCTGAGTTTGTTGTCTCAAAATTTGTTCAAGTTATATCACTAGAAGTAAAACTTTTCACTCGGCACTATTCACTTTAGCACACTTGGTAGCGTGCTTGGCGCAAACACACTTTGTCACGAGTTCGATCACACCACGGCTACAATATTTTTATTCTTCGTCTGAATTTAAATCACGTTTTAGTAATTAGAATTCAGTATATTATTTCATTTTTGCAACTATTTTTAAAACATAAATATGCGCTAAAGATTCTTACTATGTGAATAATAATTAGCTTTCCTAGCCTTATTTTAAAATGTGTACAACTTTATGTCATAAAACCCATCAATTTAATTTTTAAATAATCACCTACATACAAAATTTCAAAATTAATGTAGGCCTAGCGTTTTTAATTTACTAGCTTTTTAAATTACTTTTAAGGACTATTATGTTAGTCTACGTAGGCCCAAATATCTTGAATACTTCCATAAAAATATATTTAAAACAAAGTATTTGCTTACTAATACGATCATTTAAAATTAAAGTTTAAAGTCTGATAAATTTAAAAAAAATATGGAGATTCCATGATTCCAACATATGAAATTTAGATTATGAGACGTTCACTCTACCGACTCAGCCAAATTTAAGGTTAACTAAATTATAAAAAATTAGATTATATAATTATGTTTTCATCCAAACAAATATTTTTATTGAAGGATTGAATAAAGTGTACAAAGCAATCATATTTTTTTTTCTTCTGTAAACATATTTTGTACAGTGTTAGGCTTATTTCAACAAAATCACTCTCAGAAAGCTGCAACCTAAGAGGAGAATGGCATCCATTTTGTTATTTTATTGCTTACTCGACAGACAAGGCCTGTCTCGCACGGTGTGAGGCTGGCGAGTAGAATCCACTCGCGATTCGATCTTGTGACGTCAGTTTTCGCAGCGCAGAAGTTTCAAAATTAGGGGTGGGCGTGATTGTGTGTGAGATGAGAGAAATACGCTATCGAATCGCTACTCGCACGTTTCAAAATTAGAGGCCCTGCTCACGGTTCTAGAATCTCCCATTTGCGCTGTATATCCTGCCCACCGTGATCTACAAGACTTTATTATCCTAGCAATGTATTGTGGTGAGTTCAATGTATGTAACTCATAATTATGTAACATCCTCCACTCTACAATAGCCTCATTCCTTTTTGAACCAAATATCTTCCCAAGCACCTTGTTTGTTTTTTTTTGTCTTCATAAAAGGCAAGATACCACGTTTCACACCCATAGAGAACAAACAACCGGTAAAATCATTGTCTTGTATATTTTGAGTTTTACAAGTTAAATAGGTTGAATAAAGATTTTGGGAGTTATATTTGCAATAACATAATTTACGTCCAAGTTTGATTTAGTTTTATACTTATTATTACTATTATTATTATTATTATTATTATTATTATTATTATTATTATTATTATTATTATAAGATTAACCATCAAGAGTATACGACTAGGGCCTACTAAAAAAACATAATTTTAATTTTGAAGGTTCACGTTTGATTCCCGACCCGGTATACTAGAGCTGTTTATTTCCAAATTGCAATTTTTCACCCTCTCCTTACGCAAAGTTTGATCTAGTTCCTTAAAATGCACCCAACATCCTGTTCCTCTGGATAAACTATTTTAAGGCCCGGAATGTCACTACTGAGACTTCAGGGTACTAACAAAATCCAAACGTTAGACATGTTATGTTTATTTTTGTCAATATAGCTTGACTAAATTTATCAAAGGATAAACCGGAATTTACAACTAGAACTCTATGTAGTCTATGAACTGTAAAAACATTGTTAACACAATTAACTGTCAGCGTGTCCTATTGGCGTGCCAGACTCTCTGATCTGGGTGCTCTGGAGTTGAGTTATAATATCTGTCGGATAAAATTTAGGTGGGGTTTATATTTCATTGGGTGGTTTACCATCCTTTCAGTAGAAAGATTTGTGACCAATTCGTGACTTTTCAGTTCAGGACTCGTGATTAGAATTTATCGATTCACTACTCGGCCCTGTCCTCGTTATTTTCCGATTTATAACTTGAAAATAACCGATAACTCCTCCACATAAACAAATTAGGGTTTTTTTTTTGGCAAAAATATCTACTTCTCACTTTTTCGAGAGATAAGACTGAACAAATTAATATAGTTTCTGATAATAGTTGTATTAAATATTGTTGTCGCCTAAGCTAGTACGTCCGTTAATTAAACCGGCTGCTTCTTTGGAATATGGTCCTGTATCCCGGTCAGTTCTTTAGTTCTCGTCACATAGTGAGAGTATTTGAACGCTGCCATTGACCCATCTATATTTCAGTCTGGTCTTAAATTATTATTTAATATTTTACTATGGTAAATTAATATTATAATGTTTATATAAATATCATAATAATCCATATCTACTTTCAAATAGTCACTATTTCCATTAAATTTAAAAAAATGTGACGTTTGGAATCCAGTGATAAGTTCAAATTGCCAGACATTTATTGACATAGCAATAACTAACTAAATAGTAGTAACTAAAACCTTCCTTCTTCATAGCATTCTGATGTTGCTCTCAAACGTAAATATCAAATCAATATTAAGATGTAAAATCGAATATATTAGTTAAAATGACAATGTCACTCCTTTATTTAGCATCCAGGACTAATTTTTCTTGTCACTTGAATCACTAATGTTCTGAAATAACTCTCCAGTCTTTTTGGGCTACAATCTGATACTGATTTCTTAGCGAAAAATAATAATTAGACGGTGTTTACGGTTCAGTAATAGGATTGTAGGTTATCAGCTCCGATAATCACATGATCTAATAGTCATTATTCTGAAAATTGAAAAATAACACCTGAACACGGGAATCGAACCCGTGACATTTGACTTAGTATGCCAATACTCTGACCATTGAGCTATCCAGGAGTCATCCCCTACTCAGGGTCATTCTTCACTCATATTTTAAGGCGGAGTCTATGATGGACGTGCGGAAATCGTCGGCTTTATTCACGAGCTATCAGATAACGCAGCCATCTTCGACTCGGTAGTTGGCTCCATGCTGCCACATATACAATTATTATTATTATTGTTGTTATTATTATAACTGTACAGGATTGCATATTAAGAATCGAATAGCCTAAGCTATTATTTGTGCTTTTAGAGAGGAATTCTCCATCTAGATATTGAGAATATGATATCTAGATGGAGAATTCCTCTCTAAAAGCACAAATAATAATTTAGGCTATTTGATTCTTAACTTAGTAAACTGAATAATTGCTGATATGGATACATAGGTTCAAATCTTGAAAAAGTCATTAGGTTGGTAATAGACTGAATTATTGCTTACGTGGAAATATGGATTCGAATTTCGAAAAGTCGTTAGGTTAGTTAGTCATTAACTGAATAATCGTTGATCTGGGTATATAGGTTAATATTTCGAAAAATCGTTAGGTCGGTAATAAACTGAATGATTTCTCACAAGAATAAGCCTATATTTATCAAAGCACATTGTGTCGAGATGGAAAGTAAAAAGATTGTAAAAAATTCTTCGAGCAAATTTACAATGTACTATTGCTGAAAAATATGTAATTCCCTACCCATTTCTCTACCAGGTTCACTCATTCTGGTGTCACTATGTCCACATGATGATGTTTTATTAGATCATTGTCTTTATTCTTGGGCCTGGAATCACGATATCTGTTGCTCAATTGACACACTAAAGTCATCTTTCTTTAATCTATACAGATATGGTTTCAAAGTTTAGAACGCAGGCATTTCTGCCACGAAGTATAAACCCCTCTTCAATGCACCGGTAAAGTCATAATAAAATATTTAGAAGAACTTTGGTCCCATTTATCTTATCTTCTTTCAACTGAAGATACATTTATCTACTTTAGTTGGGGTGACATCCGAGAAACTGTCAGTCATAAGCTTATAAATTATTTTCTGAACTACTCAGTAAATGTGTAAAATTGACACCACTCTGAGCATTTTTGAGTTCGTTTATGTTATTTTAAAACTAAACTTATTTCTTATAAACTCTAGAATCCTTGAAACGCAGTTTAAAATATGGGCTATCCCATTTTTATATATTTGCGCCGGTGTCCTTTCACGGAAAGCAATTGAGGTATAATTATTTGAGCAAATACATGTGTGAATCCATGGGATAAGCATCAGAAAAAAAGCATTAACTAAAGAAATATCAGAAAATGGCACTAATTCATGCTATATAATATGGTATTAAGGTGGGATGTAACGGGCTGCAAGAAAAGCCAAGTGTTTTTGAATTTATTGTGGCAAAACATTTTTTTTTGACAAAATAACTAAAATATTGCTCCAGTAAAACATATAATTTAATTTTCTTCACATGGTGACCTCAAAACGTCTTGAATATCTTTCAAAGGAGTCCTGGAATTTAATGACAACATTTTCCCTTCATTTAAAATGTTTCTCATCTAATACCGCTATGCTCATTACAGATATTCAACAACTGTAGATATAAACATGTAAAGAATGTTAAACTCTATGATTGTACTGAAACTAGAATTTATTTATTTTAGGCAAAAAAAGTGTTATCATAAAAACTGCAAAAACACATAATCTTGTTAATCACAATAATCACTTTATATGTATAAATTTTAAATCAAACTTTTCAAATTTATTTAACAAAATTTAAATTTTATTCGTACACTACCCTAAATTTATTTTTAAAATAATTGTCCGATTCCCATTTGAATTCAATTTTCAAAGCCATTTTTCCAAAAATAAATCAAATTTTCTATATACTTTCGTAAGTAAACTAGCCTTAAATTAATCTATTTTGGATAAATACAGATACATTATTATTTATTATTTATTTATTTATTAATTATATTTATAGTCCAGCGATACTAATTTTGAACCAAATCGTTAAAGCTATTTTTGTTTAATATTCAAATTTTAAAAAAGTCATCAGGAAACTACCTAAATCTGAATTCCCCTGCCCCCCACAAAATAAGTTATTATTATTAGGTGTTCTGTCTTAAGACAGATTTATTCCTTTTTTCAATGAACTTAGACCGCCAATGCCGAACGGTTAGTAAGACGCGGTGCTAAGAAAAATATAATAATTTTATAATTAGAGTATTATGATAAACTTATAATAATACCGAGTTATCCTAGGAGCTAGATTTACAGCATTAAAGATCTCCCATTAAATTAATCGGCCTTGTAGGGAACGAGTATTATGTGATCAAAAGCTGTTCCAAAACGTAAAATATACTCTTATCACAAGGGTAGAAAATTTTGTTTTGTATGTACCTTATATAAATGTGTAAGCTATGTATGGCTATTGATATTTGTATTTACTTTCGGTATTTTGCTGTTTTTTGTTGTATCAATACAAGTAGTCATACGGTCTAAGTCGGCAGACTCGCAATAGCTATAAGATGGGATTATTGATAACCGACCTCGTGGTGTAGTGGTCAGTGCATCTGGCTACAAGCCTATGGATGCTATGTTTGATTCCCGGCTGGCACCTTGGGTATTTGTCGCGAAAGGGGGATTAACCCAACGGTCATCAGGATTTGGTTAGTTAGGCTTTAATTGGGTTTAAATGTTTCCATTGGTTCCACACTTGCATACTCACTTCACCATCATCTCATCTCATCTGGACATGGACATGGAAGAGTACATTTGAGTGTCTCCTGGTCGATCTTCGAATATTTGAAAAGTGGTGAACGAAATTTTCCATTTGTAATTTCTTTATATGTCTTTTCAGTCCCCTCTACACTTTAATGCGGTTACATTTATTCTAGTTTACCTCCTCATCCCTTAACTTGTTCCACCATTTTGTTAAAACGTATAAACTATACGAAAAGCAAGGACAATTCCAGATAAGCTAATTTGTCTTAAAACTCGAAATTCATAATTAGTAGTTGCTTAAATGGAAGAGGAGAGTTACAATTTATAAAACTTATAGAAAAACTACCAAATATTTATTATTTATAAAGTGGGCTGGTGAAATGAGGGCTCTCAAAATGTCCAAAATTAAAATAATAAATTACTTTTCAGTGTGGCAGAAGATTGAAATTGTAGTGGGCTAACTATCCAAGTCAACTGCCACAAATAAAGGTCTTGAAATAAAATGTACATGGATTGCTGAAAATGTGCTCATATCTATACATGTGTATGTTACATAACTCGCCACAACAACTTCGCTGAACACGAGCTCCATTAGACGTGCGCTGCTATTCTCTCGGCCAGTGACGCCGCACTTTACCGGGCCGAGCTTTTAATTAATCTGATTGAACTATTGGGTGGCGTGGCGCGTGTAGTTTTCGGTGGTTATGTCTTACATGCCGAAGTGAACTTCATGGGACGTCATCCCCCCACTACTCTTCTATGGTTCGCCGGGCTCTGGCGCTATAAGACACCGTGGCCTGCAGGACAAGAACACATTACTTCGTTATCCCAGGATACAACATCTATCTTCGATTAAGTCATATTTACGACTCTAGGGAGGAGTGAACGATGGTACCAAGGGACTGGCTTGATCGGCGGGAGAAGACTGCCGCAGTGCTATAATCAAGTACTAATGGGGAGTAGATGGTTGTAATGGCCGTGGTTAGGTCTTAGGAATAGTTTATTTGTTCAAGAGAGCATTAATAACTCTTATGTTTTTCATGTAAATGTAGTTTAGTCTTAAACTTTCTGGCTCGTGGTACTAGACATTGGTGACGTTCTATGTCACTGATATATGCTGGGTCCTTAAAACCTGCAGTTTAGATAGTAGTGTGTCCCACTCCATGGCCTGCACGACCATGTCGTAGTCTGCAGTGCCTTCAGGCATGAAAGGGGCTGTTTAGGTTGTTCCAGGCCTGGCTGTGTGCCTTATTAAGTGTTGGTCAGCTCTCCTAGGGTTACTTGGGGTGCTTCACGCCATGATTGTAGTTTGCCTTATTGTGGTGTTAAACTTGTGGATCTTTTGCTCATCAGGCATGGCTCGGGTTCGTTGAACAAGTTAATGATTGTGGTTCGCCGTGTTGTGGTACTTAACTTGTGTGTCTTTTTCCCGCCATGTATGGATCGCAATTGTTAAAAATTTTGATATGGTCCCTTTGAGAGGACGTGTCTCCCCTTCTGGGTTTGATAGTCGACCGTCTCGGGTTTGATCACCTCGAGTCTGGCTAAGACTAATTGGTTATTTGCCGGGTCATTTTTGTGCCTAGGCCTAGAACCCCGGATTGGAACCTTCGTCTATAGTTTAGCCGGAACATGTGTGGTCGGAATAAACACTCTGTAGCTTGTAACTATTGTAACTAGGTTAAAATGAATTAAGCTAGCCTCACTAGCACGGGTAATCTTCTTCCCCTATAGTAAGATTGCTAGTTCAATTAACCAAGTTAACTGGTTCACTTTTGTGTATTGTATTCTTGTAAGTGTAATTGTTTATTGACTTATGCGACATTATTGTTTCTATTGGAGAGGATACCCATACCAAGCATAACCAAGGATTTGCCTGTGTTGCACTAATGTTGGCGCTTCCTGCCTTGAGAACTATTGAGTGGGAACACTAGATAACTCGATTCGGAGTTATCAATTTTAGGGATCCATAATTAGCCTAATACCTCACTAACTGGATAGTGCCTGTGTTATTTTTAATGTATGTGCTTACAAACTGATCTCATTAAAGCTTATTTGTTTATCTCCATCATTATCTCTGCTTTTACTTGTTTAATATCTTGAATGTTTTCCCGGTTTACGTACCCAAGGTTTAAATAAAATAAACCTTCGCCACAAAATTTGTCAGTCCACCCCAAACAACCACTAAGGTTTAAACCTTACATTTCAAACTGAAGAAGCAGTAACTGGGGGAAAAAAGCTATATCAAGATTCCTAAAACTTGGTAAAAAAAACTTTTTTGGTGTAATATAAAATAAAAAGTTGTCATGTAAGTCAACAGACATTCTTGGAAAACCCATGACGTCTGAACATAGCGAATCTTAAAATTTAAGCCTGGGAAATGGAAAAGTTCAAAATGTGTACAACCATTATATAACACTAATTTTTTTTTAAATTTTACTACCTTTAAAAAAATTATTGGATTTAATTTTTACCCTTCTTGCCCTTTTGGCCATTTTTAACATTTTTACTGTATTATTCCACGTTAAACTGTAGGTCCTTCATTTCATCTCACAATCACCCTACCATTACACATTAGCGTAAGTGCGTATAACCCGAACGGGTAGTAAGACGCGGTGCTAATAATAATAATAATAATAATAATACTACCCATTCGGGTTATATGCACTTACGCTAATGGGTAATGGTAGGGTGATTGTGAGATGAAATGAAGGACCTACAGTCTAACGTGGAATCCGAACCACGGTGGAGACCTGGCATTCCCCACATTCACATTTTTACTGTAACATATTTATTTCAAGCAGACTAGCACTCCGTGTAAAAAAGTGTAAAATATGCACACAAAACATAAAAAGTGTAAGTAAAATGTTTAAAAAGGATTATACGGTTAAAAAGTACAAAATGGAAAAATGTCCCTAAAGAGTAAAAAGGTAAAAAGGGTAAAAAAATGCAAAAAGGGCAAATGGTGCATAAATATTACAAAGGATTAACTGTATAAAAGGGGTAATCTAAAGGTGGTAAAAATGTTAAAACAATATTTACTTATTCTTTATGCCTCTTTTTCACTTTCTATGCTAAAATAATACACGTTGTTTCCTTTTGGCCCTTTTTACACTATTTAACCTTTTAATCCTTTTTAAATTTCTTAACCTTTTCACTATAACTTTTTTAATTGATTAGTTTTACTCTTTTTAACCTTTTTAGTATTTCTACCCTAAACTATTTTTTCCCAGATAAAGACTAGCTAATAATAAGCTATCCAACTTGTGGTTGCTAATAATAAATTAGTAAGATATATTTTTATGCGTATTTTTTAAAAAGGCTAAGCGAACACGTCACAAACAATTACTTTGAAGTAATTGAAAAAAAGTGTATGTGTTTCGTGTGCATAGCATTGAAACTACTGCATTTCAGCTTATTTAGACTTAGTAATGCGTTTGTCTTCCAGCAATGAAACCAACCTTTCAGTATAATTAGTTTCATTATACGTGTTTTAGTTGCGAGCACAGCTTGCTTTGTGAAAAAAAACATACATTGCAAATGCAGCAGCAGGTTAACACACTTGGAAGCCCTAGTCATCTGCTTCATTTTCATTAGCAATTCATCCTTCCCTTTGAAAAATAATGAATGAACCCCATTTTTATACTTGCTAAGCTCCTTTATACCTATATAACTATGAAACAGCAATATTTTAAAATATTTTTGAAAAAAACATGTAGAAAGCTACAGGAATTCATTACTATTTTAACTTAAATGTAGGCGTAACAGCTCAAAGGTTATTCTGGTTTCTCAATTATTATTATTTATTAGCACCGCATCTTTCTACCCGTTTGTGCTATACGCTTATTTACTAATTACGCTAATGGTTTTAGGGATTAGGAAGGTTATATCTATAAGAAGTGTACCCGCATTTTCATTAAGGGAAAATGAAAAACTATTTTGAAAAAGAACTTCAAAATATCCGACCGAGATTCGAACCTTGATCTCTTCGTTATCGGCAGTTTAGTCTACTGCAGGTTTCTCAATTAATTGACGTAAATGTGTTTGGAACGCTTTTTTTTTGTGAATAAGGTTTTTTTTACATTAGAAACGCTACCAAATAACATTTTTAATGATAGAGTAGTAAACAACCCGCTTCAGTGGCCGAATGGTTTAAGGCGTCAGTGCGTTACTCTCGCGTTAGACTGGCCATTTGAAGACAGGGATATTGAGGCTTTAATCCCGGTAGGGTCTATTGAGGGTGGTTTTTCCTAAATAGTTTCCTAATCTCCCTCAACGCAAATGCGGGTATAATACGACTAAAATTTCCCTTTCCTTATCCCAACCCCGTTAGCGTAACTATCATATTTGCTTATATCCTGAACAGGTAGTAAGACGTGGTGAGCACATAAAACTCCATGACACTTAGACATTGTGATTATGGTGATTCTTGTATTATACCATATTTACTAAACTCACCTACTCAACAGGTCAACTTTCCGCCATGAAGCTCATTCCACAATTCACTGTAGCATAACAAAATAATTACAATACAGAACATATATAATTTCTTAGTTATAATTTGATTGTATAGTCCAACACCTTATCTCAGTCGGAAGCGTGTCTGTCTACTAAGCTAAGGGCCCCGGTTTCGATTCACGGTATGACTAAAAAGTTATCATTGGTGAAATATGGGTTTCTCCTTTCAGAGTAACGAATTAACGGCTGGGGGCTGGGTGTTGTGTCTGTTCTAGATTTAAGTTAATATAAAAGTAGTGTCCTGATATAGACAGTCGGTTCATAAAGTGCACGTTAAATACCTCAAATAAAATATAGATTGTTTTTACTCTACTCTCTTTTATAAGTTATGATAGATATATTAACCTTGGCCAACAAACCTAACTTTTCATTCAACCAGTAAAGGCCTATTAAGTTAGGAAGGATAGTATGGACTACTTTTATTTAAGGTTTAATCAATGTTTTAAAAAGGTTAACGTAGATATATAGGTAAATATAGTGTACTCCACGAAACCAATAATCATAATATTGACATGTGAATTACCTATATGTGTTTCTTATGATTATTATGACTATAAACGAATGCTATTTGCAAGTGTGTTAGTCGTTATAAATCCCCTTCCAAAAGTGACAGTATTTTTGCCTTACCCTAATACTTTTGTATTATTTAATCCCCCATCTCTATTAAAATAGGTTAAAGGATTCGGCGAGATCTTATGTTGTAAAATACATTGTTTTGTTGATTTTGTTTTGTATGGAGCTCTCTTTGGGCTCTTAAAGTTGATGGTAGACCATTTGGTTATTATTGGGTTTGACCCACAAACCTTAAAGAAAATGACCTTACGACCTCAGTGTGTTGACAAGGGTAGCATGCCATCCTGGCCTGTGGCTGGTAAAAACTTCTCAATGACCTAGTTTTCAAACTTGATTGAAAGGGTAGAAATCACGATGTTGCAAACTTCTCCGGAGGTGGACAAAGTTTCTCACAGACCAAATGAGCCCGTATGATAATTCGTTGCCTGATTCGGACCTTGCACGCTACCACTCATCCTGGCTATGCGAATAATTACATTGATAGGGTTGAGCTGGGATGGTTAGCACTTTAAAGGAAGTTAGCCCACATTTACAACGAGGGAAAATGTGAAAATATTTAGAGAAAACATTAATATCTCTAGACCCGGCCTGAATTCTAACCCTGATCTCTATCCGTGACCGCCAAATCATATAAGACGAACCGGCGCCTTTGTCCGGGTGTCCACTAGTGAATGACATAGCTCGTTGATATTCACTCAATCCGGTGATACCAGTAGAAGTGTAGATTTCTCCTCGATAAGACACGAAAGACGCAGACATTTAACGTGCTTGATTATAATAATGAAACTCTAGTATATATCATTATTATAACTCAATTGGTTTAGGGTGGGTGTTGTTTGGTTGCATCTCAAGCTACCCTTGACATTCTCATACCCCAATTCTTGGTACCTGGGCGCTCCCTCCTACTGATTATTGAGGTCTAGCAATTAGTATTTCATCCTTCTAGTATGCTTGTCTAACCCAGCATGACATTAATATTTACATAACACTTTCTTTTTTCCATATTAGATAGACATGTGATTTTATAATAATTATTTATCATAAACGGCTAGAATATCCTAAACTGTTTACAGTTTCTACACACACAAAATTCACAAAGAGAAAATGACTATTACCCGCTTCGGTGGCTGCATGGTCTAAGGTGTCTCGAATCTTGGTCGGGTGTGCTGAGGGTGATTCTTCCAAAATGGTTTTCCACTCTCCATCCACGCAAATGATGAAACACTTAATTTAAATATAACGTTCCTAATGCCTAAAACCATTAACATAACTTAATTAGTACATCGTACGAGTAGGGCCTATAGCACGAACTGATGGTAAGACGTAGTGCTAAATAAACTTAAAACATTCAAACTAGTAATAGAGCTCGACACCTTAACTTGCTAGGTTTGATTCTAGGCATGGCTGAAAATCTAACATCGGTTAAATTAAGTATTTCGCTTTCACATTGAAGAATTAACGGCCGTGGAACTAAAAGCTTTGTTTTTCTAGAATTATATCTCTAAATCTTGTTTCTGTTCAGAAAGAGAATACGTGTGAATTAAAAATTTTTTGGCTTATTGTTCACTACAGCCGTGATCTTGTTATTTCCGTGCTCGTTTCAACCAAGTTCGACTGTAATTAAATCACACCAATTATAGAAATGATTGGTGAAAAAAATACGTTTAAGGATGCAATATGTTACTAAATATTAAATATTCAAGGTTCCTGCGAATATGTTAACAAAATAAACATATAGACCTATATATTTTGACTAAACATAAGAATTATACTGGTACAAAGAAAATATAAGCACATACATTAATTTGGGGATATAACTTTTTGACTAATGGTTGTAACATTAGTTTTGGTAATTATTAGTTGATTTATCTCATTTATTAACAGGATGGACACAATATAAATGTGAGTTAATTAGAATCTAGAGCCAAATTTTCATTTCACACCGCTAGGGTCGGTACAAGCTACTCGTCACCAGTTTTAACATGGTAGATGTTAAATGTGTTCTGTATCGGACTCTACTGTATTTGGTCTTACTGCTACTTTTTTTTTTATAAAAACAAGTTATTTTCTTGAAAATCAGATGAATTAACTGATATTAACTTGAGGTAAAATTCGGTCAAACATCCACTTGATAAATTTTCCTCGAAAAAACGAAAATTTCATTTCGATAATCACATGTAACACTCATACTGTATGTAAATTTAAAACAAAATTTTAATAGCCATTTTTAAAAAACTTCTGAATTTTCATAAATCCTTATGAGTAAACATCATACCTTTTTTAGATTTTTTTATTTTCTTTAGAAAAATGAACACGTTTTCTTATGTAACATACAAAACACTTCTCAAATACCCATTTTAAACAAAATCGTTATAACCATTTTCGAACTATTCCCTATTTTTAAAAATTAGTTATATGTAAGCAAACATTAAATTTAATGTT
Organism: Timema monikensis; assembly: GCA_902151445.1. Lineage (NCBI taxonomy): Eukaryota > Metazoa > Arthropoda > Insecta > Phasmatodea > Timematidae > Timema > Timema monikensis. The sequence continues at coordinate 796,002 of CABFVZ010000099.1, forward strand.
TATAAAATTACAATTTAACGTTGTTATTTGTAATATACAACCCTCCCATATATATATATATATATATATATATATATATATTACATTTTCGAAAAGTTTCGAATTTAAAAAAATATATCACAAGTAAACTACCCTTAATTTTAGGGAAATTATCAAATTCATAGTGAGTCTTGAGGTATGACCATATAAGATATAATTAGACACATTTTTCTCGTTTTAGCGATACAAGCGATAAAAATTAAACGTCGTCAAAATAGTTCTGTTTTTTCTAAATGTTCATGTTTCATATGGTTTGGTTGAATTTTCAAGGAGTTTTATATTCACGATATAAAGTGATAAACGACTGTTTCCGCGATAAATGCCTTTACGCCTTTATGAGTGAAGTAACAGCGACTTCTAATTCTATATATATNTATTAGGACAATTTGTTAGATTTAACATTTTTATTACTGGTCGTCCTAGGAAACACATTAGAAGCGCTTCGGATTGGTATTTTCTCATTGTAAGACCACGAGCCAATCACATGATAAAGTACCAAAATCAGACCCCCACCCCTTTGCGCATCACCATAACTCCGCCAGCAAGCCCTTACAAGCGAGCTTGTGAGGGTGTCTACTGCCTAGCATTCTTCCGGTGGCTATTTGATACTATCATTTCACGCATGCTCACATTGTTATTTTCAAACTGACAAATTGTACGTGAGTGATTCGCGTATTTTAATATTTTAATGTGTGGTGTATGTGTCAGCCGCCTCGAGGGGTAAAAACTGGACACACTGAAGAAGCATGTCCTCTCTAGCGACCATGTTACAATTAAATCTTTGGACGCAGAGGTCGCTGGCTGCAGCAAACAACAAATCACTATTTTAGAAATGAACCAGAGGGTGAAGAAAGCCACAGAAAGGACTGCCTTCAAAAGCGATATTGTGAAAATGTGTTTGAAAGCAAACATCCCTCTAGAATAACTATATCACCATGCTGTACGCCAGTATCTGAAAACGGAAGCTGTTTTATATGCCTGTCACTTTGCTACATAATACTAATTTTAAAAATATAAATGTTACAAAACGCAAAATGCTATTCTTACAAATAAATGATGATAAAAAACAGTCTCTCAACATATAAATATCATGTTTGAACGAGTTAAATTAAATCTTTCTCCCCGTGGACTCAAGTACGCTCAGTCGCACAGACGTACAGAGGAACAGATAGAACTTCATAATACTCCTTTTTAAAACTTCAAGCTCCATCGTAATATATAGGTCAAAGATTTTCACGATTACGATACCTTGTCTATAATATAATGTAAATAATTGTCTGCAGCGTGTATGAAGGACGTATGTTGAAGCCTCATAAATCATGAAAGTCATATTTATTAATTGGTTCAACAAAATTGGTTATGTAAAACAGCGCCATTAGAATTTGCGCAGAAACTTTTCTGTAGGTTGCTATAGGCAACGCTTGCAAAGCAATATTAGATAAAGAAATAAAATTTGGATGTATCTGTACAGGGGTACTTTATATAAGAATAAGATATCTGTGGATATAAGGGCGAACGTGTAAATGGTTTGTAAAGAGTCCAAAACAATTTCCAACATAGCTTATTTTGAAAATGGTATGCTGCTGCTTCAAAAAAATTACAAAAGTAAGTTTGAATGATAGTGCGAGTAATTTTTACAATTTCAATAACAGAGATTATTTTTGGTCAAATAAAATAGAATAGATTAATTATATAGGTTTAGTATAATTTTGTACATTTAGTAATCTCAACAGTTCTTAAATATGTTTTATAAACGGTGGGGCATTATAACATACCTTTTAAATCAATAGAAAAAATCCTGGTTACATTTCACAATGTCCATGAAAAACAGAAAAGAACTATTGATTACTATGTATAGAAAATAAAACTAAACATATCTAATGAAACAATATTTTATTTGTTTAGCCATAAAGACTTTTCTACTATATTAACTAAAAATACTTATCTTAGCTCACAATCCCTTGCCCCTAGCCGTAAGTTATGTCTTACAGCATTATTTTAAGTTCTTGGTGCATATTAAGTTTAGAAAAAATATGTACCACTTGGCTGATTTTTTCTGTATTTTTCTATTTTCTTGTTTTTTTCGTTGAATATTTACCAACGCTTTTTGGGATATATATATTTGAAGATTTTCTAGATCAAACAAATGCCATATGAAAATAGTGTGACGTCATATAGAAGGGTTTGATAATATAAACTAACTGTTAACGTTTTGGGTGTATACACTGAGGGTGATGTGCATATATAAATGAGGAATTTTCCGAAGTTCGGATATGCCAAATATTTATGGTGGCTTCAGGCAGGGAAAACATGGAAAACCTCAACAGATCAAAAAATTTATTATGTCAGGGAAAACTGGAAAATGTCAGGGAATTTTACTAAAGGTAATAACAAATAAGGGATTTTAAATACTTCACTAAAAACATATTAGTTTCATACCTAAACACTGGTATTTTAACAGCAGATGGTTGTAAAGTAATTGTTTTTATAGCACATCTACACAGTGCCACAGTTAATACCTAAAACATTTAACTTATAAAATAGTTGTTGTTTAGTGGCAGCTGGCGTTCTTTTACTTCTTTGAAACATGTGATCAATTTAATAGACTGAAAATTTTTATATGGAAAAGTAAGGAAGAATTTTACAATAGAACCTTGGTATTGTGAATGGCAAATATGCCCCACTTTGGACTTATCTTAGTTTGGCAGACGGTTATAATGGCGGGAAAGCCAATAATGTGATAACAATTTGCAGTGTTGCCAAGTGTCAGACGTGCCCCATTTATAAACTATATGCTTCTCTGTAAAACGTTAACAATCGCAACTCGACTAAAAATCAATCCAGGAAATTAACTATTAAATTGAATAATTTTGATGACGTTACAGCCAATTAATTATATACTTTGACAAATACAAGATAATTTTATTGAAATGTCGAACAACAATCCTGATATTATTTACAACTTTCACTAATAAATGTTAGTAATATTGATACTATCAGATTATTTTAATTTTGTATTTGAAATGACAATAACAGGTAATTCGTGTTAAGTGTAAAACGACATAGAGTCACTTTATTGCTCACTAAATTTACCATACCTTTTTTCGTCATAAGTGCAAATCACCTATGTTTTCTCAAGCTGACATGTATGCCTACACAAAACACTATTTTTTTTTACTATCCACATTGATGTTTACGTGAACGAAGGCATCAAGCTGGTCTAGTCTAATTTGTCAGCGATAAGGAGGTCGGAGTAAGAATCCCGGCCGGGTATACTCAAGGTGATCTTTCCTAAAATGTATCTTATCCCCCCTTTACGCAAATACGGCTTTCGTTCATCTATAATTCTACATTCCTTCTCCCTACCTTATTAGTGTAGTTAAATGCGGACATCCTGGACGGGTAGTAAGACGCGGTGGAAAAAATATATTAAATGTATGCCTTCTCATCTCAATTTTCTTTGATTGATACTTTCATCTATGAACTGTTTATATTGTAAACATATTTTATTAATGTAAAGTTATAATACCTAGCAGAGGTAGGCACACAGATAAAGGTGTAAGTCTGGTTTGCCAATGACAGGATGGTCAAGGCTCGAATTTTAACGGGGTTTACTAGGCACGGTTTGCAAAATATAGCTTTGACTATGGTTTTTCCATTCGCTACGACTGTACGCTCATACAGGTACACTTACTCGAAGCTACCCTACTCATCCTTATCCCGAAGATTAGTTATAAATAACCCTTGTATTAAAATAACATAAAATAATCTCCTGGTTCTTTATAAAGGGACTTGGAAAGGAAGGGGTCATAAATTGTATCACTTTTTAGTAGAAACCTCCTGGTACTGAAACACATAGTCCTAATTGGTTGTCTAACGGTGAAATGATTAGAGCATTCAACATATAGGGTCGTTCACCGTGTTTAATTTTCTCCACTAGGAACACCAACGCCTAAATTCATACATCAAACTTAAAAGTGAACTTACGGTCATTGGCACATATTTGATGTATGTTCACATTACTACATAATTACAGCGTCACCTCCATGTTTACCTCACTAGCCGTCATCCGACCTGCACTCTGTCGGCGTGTCAGGTTTTAATATGTACAGTGCACGTCCCGAGGGTGCAGGTCTCGGCGACAGGACAAATATTGGACCGATGGGATGAAAGCGTCTCTACAGTAGAGAGAGGGGAAAAAATCTTCTTGGCTAATACTTTGGCAATAAGAAGTGCACATTTCTAGAGTTTTTAATCAATTTCATTATAATTATTTTTCCCCGCACATATAGAAACGTGGTCTGGTATGGTTTGCCGGCGCCAAGAAGGGGTGATGGAGGGGGGGGGGCTTGAATCTCAGCTGGATGCGGCAATTTTTTACTAACAACTATAGTAACGTAGTTACTACAGATAACGGTACTGTTTGATCATAAGGGCCAATGGGAGTGTTTTCCTGTCTAACTTCAAGATTCCAGGCTAGTCGGGTGAAGTAGGACTCGTCACTCTTGTCTATGGACACACTCGTATAAACTCTCAGGAGTAATGTTTTATAAAGTATTTAACGATACCTCACGGCTTGAATTGTTATAGTTAAAGACTAGATGTAATAAATAGTTGTACTTAAAGTACATAACTTATAAATTTGTACTCTATGACGGAGCAAATAAATTGATATTGTAAGTTTACAATAATTCTGTTGGCGACCACTCTCATACTATCCAAGACGCGTGACGTGTATTGAGTGGAATACCAGAAGCAAATCAGTGTAATAAATAATAATGTAAATATATACGTGCAGTTTTACTTATCTAACCAACACACTGCATCCACTATACGATCCTCACAAAAATTACATTTAAAAATAACTATTAATTCCGTGCTGACCTCGTTTCATTTGCTAAGCCATTACAGTCATATACAGGCTCTCCACTAAATCTAGTTTGTTGCTGGTGTCTTATGTGTGTAGCACGGGGGTAGTGAAGAATTTTTTCATAAATAGATAGTAGTAGTTTTACTACTACTATGTATTATTATAAGAAATGTACACAATAATTATTTGCATTTCTAGAAACCAAATGTGACACTATTATCTGTGCGTTCAGCCCTGAAGGTTTAGTTATTTTAAAAGAGATTTGTCAAATTATATCTTCATTTTATTTATAAATCAAGAATCTCGAGTTCAATTCTTAGAAAATTGGGGTAGCATAAGCCTTAAAATTTATACTTTTCCAAATTGGTATTTTTTTTCTCAATTATGCTTTTGTTCGAATACTAAAACCATATTCAGTAAAGTGAAAAGTTATCGTTATGACTTATGAGTTTCGGTTTGTAGGTCTCTCCGAATATTATGTTGAAATAAAGCACTAATAAGTGGCACAATAGCTCTGAAAAAGCTCAAATAAAACATTAGAAATATATAAATACAATATAGCTATTCTTTTTAATCCTCGAATATTGTTTAGGATTCAAAGTATCCATGGCTAAATTTTGAACTGATAATTATATTTTAAGTGGGGAAAAAATTATATTTTTGCAAAGTCAATCAAGCAGCTAATTTTAATCAAGTCTGTGTAGCGACACCCACAAGTATATTTTGCGTCTAATTATATATGTAATTTGCATCTATGTTTACGTGGTCTAATGAGTTACTCTCCCAATAGACTAGATTGCCGGTTGCGGGGAGATGGGGTATCGGATCCCGTTTGGGTATAATTGTGAAGGGAGCTTTTACTTAACAAATTTAAATTTGCATACAAATGCGAGTAAATCTACTCTAAATGCTACCTTTCTCATATTTGCCCCATTATTATAAATATGCGAATAGCATGAGCGGGTGGTAATACTGAATATTTAAATTTAAGAATATTAATTAAATTATAATTTTCGTATTGATCTTTAAATATTACTGTTGTAAAATATGGTGGTGATATGTGTAGGTGTTGAAGTGGGTGATGAAATTAGGAGATGCATAAATTACTGTCGGTGGCTGTACGTAATGAATGTGTGCCACAACCTCGCCTGGAAACTAAGACCGGCTGACGTTGATTGAAGCGAACTTGGAAACAAAGAGAAACCCACGGTTGAAAGGAAGACGATGCTATAGTATAGTCCTAAGACGTCATGAACCGATCTCGTCATTATTGTGGCTTACTAATTAACGTTTTGTAATATTGAAACTCTAACACAATGTTTATTTCGTGACATTTTTATCACCGCGTCTAACTACCCGTCTGGCCAATCCATATTTAATTATAATGACGAAGGATAAGAAAGAGAAAAATTTGATTAAATATTCCCGCATTTACGTAAAGGGTTAGTGTAAATATATTCATAAAAAAAAATCTTCAGTACACTTAGTTGAGATTCGAACTATGTCCTCCCCCATGATTGGCAAACGACTAGACAAAGTTTACGCCTTAGGTCCCGCTCTCCCCAATGCCGGTTGCCTGTAGAAATAAATAAATTAATTTGACATTTACCTATACCAATAGCTTAAATACCTTTTTAATTGTTTTAACATACTAACATACTCTATAGTATCAAGAGTAGAAAGCTCATTGCCGCACTCACAAAAGTACGCCACCTATCCCTATCTTTAGGTAGTTCTACCCAGTCCACCTCATTACACCCTATCTCTTTCATGTACATTCTAATGTTATCCTCGCATCTGCGTTTAATTCCTCCCAATGGGTTTGCCAATTATTTTTAAAAAAATCTCAAAATAAAACAATGATCAAATCAGAAATTCTTTTAAAATTATTCCCTCAAGAATTTCTTTGTTTTATTTTATTCTTAGTTCATTTCATGAAAACGGCATATCTCTACGAATAAAATTTACTCTTTTACTAAAACTTTTCTTATTAAAATGAAAGTAATCTTGAAGTTTGAGCCCGACAGTGTTATGCCGATTGACAAGGTCAATTTTATTCATATAGGCTTAGTTAGTATACGCCTATATTTTTATGTTTATATATATTTATATTATGTGCAAATATATTTATGTGTGTGTATATATATATAAGCCCTATATAATTTTATAAACACAGCTGTCTATACATATATATGAAAATTAGGATACTGGTAGAAAGGACCGTAACTTACAGTTACAGAATCTACTAAAACTATTCTAATATTATATATTCATGTCAGGTCATGGCACTTTTAGCTGTTACTTTTTATCTACATTATCAATACCGATAAAATAACACTTATAACACAGTAAAATATTATCATTATTGACCGCAAAATTATAGGTTTGTATTTTCTTAAAGGTCCTTGTCACCAGATTCCTACTTTTATATCCTATGAGTTCCTTAGCTTAAGTCACGGAAAGGTAAATGATGAGACTGGCTGAGCGCGTCTAAAGGCTCTGATACAGACTCCGTATCTGTAGGTCTATAGTATGTAGTCCGTGGTCCTGGTCCTTGAGAAACTATATTTGCGATTACACAGTCCGTATAAACTAGTCCTTAGTCAGTTAAAGTTGATCAACTTCAACGGAGTATGGACTCACGACAAAGACTGTGTTCAGAGCAATCTGATACTGTGGCATCGATTTCTCACGGACCACAGAAACGAAGTCTGTGTCAGAACCTTTTGATGGTGTCAGTGCGAAGGGTATTTTGTAGTTGCCAATAGTATTTATGACGCGAAATGTTTTCAAAAGATTATTATTTATTATTATTTAGCGCCGCGTCTTACTACCCTTTCGAGTTATACGCTTTAAGTATTAATTACGCTAATTGAATGGGAATTGGGAATGTTGAATTAGAGGAAGTGAACCCGCATTTGCGTGGAGGGAGATTGGAAAACCATTTAGGAAAAACCACCCCCATTTCACCCGACCGAGATTCGAACACTCGATCTCCCCGTCCTCAGCAGTCGAGCTCAACACGACTAGTGTGTTAGCCACCGATGCGGGTATCAAAAGATTGATTTGTCTTACTATATTAGTGTTTTATTCATCCATGCTCGAATAATGTCTTCACCGGCTTTTCTCAACCATTCCCCGAGTTTACATTCCAGACACGTCACATCAACCTTCAACTACTATACCACACACCGAGTGTTTTGTGTTTGCGAAAATCGGGTATAATTGAACACTGTCTCTTCTTCGCTCCTTCTTTATCTCCTTGTGTTTCCCCGGGCAACCGTATTCAAGCGTCCTGAGGGTCGCCCACTACATCGAGGCTCGTTTTGGATGAATATACCAACAGGCCGAGCTTATAATATCCATACGCCTTTCATAAACTTCCCAAGCTAGGCCAGCCGCATAGTCTAAGGCGCTACTCTCGCAATAGGACAGTTTAAATTCCCAACCGACTGTACTACCGACTGCCGATGACGTGGAGATCGGGGCTCGATCTTGGTCAGGTGTACTGAGGGTGGTATTTTCTAAATGGTTTCCCACTCTCCACGCAAATACGGACACACTTCCTCTAAATTCAACCTTTCTAATTCCCAAACCATAAGCGTAATTAGTAGTGTGTATAATCCGAACGGGTAGTAAGATAATAATACGCTCTGCTTGTATAGACTAAATATAGTAATCTCACCAGTTATTGAATATCTGTCGAGAGTGTCCTCCCCTTGATTCGATCCCCGTGATCACCACTCCTCTGGGTTATACACATATAGTATTTACTCTGATGAAATAGGAATGGAGAAAATAAAATTCAAAGGAAATTTACCCTAGATTTGCGTGGAGGAAGAGTGGGAAATTATTTGTGGGAAATAAGATGGACACCCGGAAGGGATTGAACCCCGACCATCTTGTCACCGGAAAACCAGACTTAGATTATCCTGATATTTAGTCGGCTGGCCCAACAAAGTGGTTCAAAGCGATGCAAAATTGATTTAGTCCGCTCTGGACACATTCAAATAGATGGTATTGTAGCTCTTAACCAAAATGTTGAAAGCCTTTATATTTACTCTAGAAATTGTTAAGCTTGATTAAAGTTATCGCTTTGTTTACTAAAATACTGCTTATGATTTGATTCCATCCCATAAGTTTGAATATATATTTTGTACTGCTATCATTAATGCATTATTATTTGGGGGTATTTACTGTACACTTCCTGAAAGGACTGATTATATCAGCACACGACTTACAAACTAGCTAAATTGTGGAACTATCACAACACCTTGTCTTTTGGCCGTTCATGCTCATCAATAATACATTTTTCTTTTTTAAAAACTGATGTTTCCCTTTAACTATTTTATTCTTCTTTCACATATTTCCACTCTCTTTGTTGAGTTTATTGTTAGAAAAATAAATGGTATGACATAATAATACGAACTTTCTCATAATGTAGTAAATTATAGTTTATTGAAAAACTATTTTTGACCATTTTCTTTCGAGCTATAATAGTCAATATGAGAAAGATTGAGCGATTGTGTCTTTCTATTTATGCCCATAAACTTCTAGAGCACATAAAACGTAAAGATCCATCATTATCTTGTGATATACATTTTTCACACTTGAAATAGTTTATCATTAAATAAGAAAATAAAAAGGACTCTGTGATATTTTTCATACGTCTTAACAAAAGGTTTATTTAACGCCGGCTTACTCAATGAAGTAGGGAAAAGAAGCGTATTTAGAGGAAATTTTCTCGCAATCACATGGAATAAAGATGGTAAACTACAATGCTAAATAAAATGTGTAAAAGAGCTAAATAGCGTGGCATAGATTCTAATTTCTGGAATCTAGTACATTTAGAGTCTGATGCCTTAGACCGTATAATAACCGGCGCAGGTTTGGTTTGAACCATTTTGGTATTTCATATATGCATCGCGTCAAACTGCCAGTTCAGGCTTTATGTATTTTTAAATAATTGGGTGGAATGAGAAAGGGAGAATATGAAGGAAATGTACCCGTGGAAGTAGGGTGGTGAACCATTCCATTAGCCTACGCCCGTTTGGGATTCTATCCCTGACCTCCCCCGTCACTAGCAAAGCAGATTATACGAGACCGGCGTCTTTGTCAATGTATCCAAAGGCATGGGTAATTTCGTATGGGACATGAATACTGTTCATTAATTTAATCGTACTTCAAGCTTATCATGTTGGCAGTGGACCACTATACCGTTGACTGAACTTGACACGGCTTTCAATTAATTAACTCTCTGGGGCCATATCTCGCGTTCAGCCTCATGTTTTAAAGGTACGTCCACGCCCGTAGCCAAGCATCCCGGGTTTATTTTACTACTCACAACTGTCACCCTTAGTACTCTTCTCGACAGGTTAGATATTTGGTACCGTCCCCCCAAGCTTCACACGTTAATTAAACTATATGATTTACATAGGCGTGTGGTAGTTCAAACTTTTGTCATGATTTGTGTGTTCCAGTCATAGACGTATAGTCAGATTGGATCAATCAAGTGATCCGGATTCTCGACATCTTACAATACTTTTTTTTTAAATCTTGTCGGACTACAACTCGGGCTATCTTCATATTTACAATATGGGGTAAGATTGAGGAATATAAAACCTAGAGGATATGTAACGACTCTCATCTGGACTAAAATTCCTACCTCCAAGTCACCGGAATTTCACTCTAGTACAACCACCGATATGGGCTACGATCCTATAATGCATTAGATGTTTACGTATTTAAATCAGGTTTTCCAAACAGTTATTTTCATCCATGCACTGGACGTGGAATGTGGACTACAAAAAAAAATATAAAAAAACTAGAGAAGAAGAAATTAAGGGCGTTACCTACCTGTGACGTCACAGTCGGCCAAGAAAGGATCCCCCATGTTAATAAATTTACATTTTACTCAGAGAGTTTTAAATTTATAATGCTGAAACAAAAACCATACATTCTTAAATAATTTTAAAAATAGTCCTACAGTGTCACAAAATTATTATTTTTATCTTGAATGATTTTTCTTGTAAAGGTATTTTTTATAAAACATCTAGGGTACAAATTAAGCTACTTGGCTTGGTCACGAAAATGGCCTTTAGGAATCTTCCTCCAGGATGTAGATTAAAAAAAGTTCGTGGTAGTATATATATCATAGTAAACAAGAAAAAGGTGAAATTAAAAAGAAAGTCAATGTTTTCAAGGCGCAAATATTAAAGTGAGTGTGTAAACTCTTCAGAGGAAGAAGGAAAGGGTTATAAGTAGATAAATAAGAGCTCTTGTAGAGTAAACTGTTCATTTCTTCCTTCTTTTTCTATTTTGTTCATTGGTGTCTAAGTGTGATAGTGCTTAACGCAATCTCCAAGTAGGCAAAGTCGTTAACCCTTTTGTTTGACTTGCCTACCTCTGATCTAGCCTTGGTTTTTAGTCCCATTTGATTCTGTTTATTCTTCGTGTCTATACTCATTTAATTATGTCACTTGGGCATGGATGAGGAATATATAACTTTAGGAAATATACCTGCTTTGAAAGGAGATTGGAAAGCATCTAAGAAAAAATACCGTAAGCACACACGGCTGGGATTCTTATCGTCACGAGAAAGCCATATTGTATGAGCCTGACACTTAGTTCACGTGAACACCTGTGCTGGTAAGTCGAATTGAATATCTCTGAGTTAGTAATAAATCACTTATTTGTGATAAAACTCGTTATAATAATTATTCGCAGAGTTTGTTGGACGAGTAAAAAACTTTACACTGCAAACTACTGAACTAATGTTCTACAGCTCAATGAACCCCCCCCCCCCTTTTTTTANAGCACGGCATCTCACTACCCGTTCGGATTATACGCTTATGTACTGCTTACGTCATTTGATTTAGAGATGAGGAAGGCTATTTATAAACCATTTTGGTAAAATTACCCTCAGTACACCCGACCAAGATTTGAACCTCGATCTCCTCGTCATCGGCAGTCTAACCTACTGCGAGAATGGCGTCTTATACCATATGACTACCGAAGCGTGTAATAAACCAATGTATTTATCACAAGAACGTTTGCTTAATTCTATATATGGCCAAATTGGGTTGTTTGGTCTCTGCTCTGGTCGAGTTTGTTAGGGCTTTGAATTTCTTTATCGTTCCCACTTCCGCGTCCCGCGTGGGTCTGCGCAGGCCTTGTATGTACTGTACATGTTTATTACTTCATAATAACCACTGAATAATCAGGAAAATTTTTAGTGTAAAACACAATTAACTCGGACGTTAAGGACATGGGATTTGGAGCAACGTGTATTTATTTTAGATGTAAATGGTAGAATATGTATAACTTGCATTATGCACCAACAACTTTGGTAGCACAAAGTTGAAGCAAAATTATATCTGGAGGTACGTGAAAAAAAAATGTTGAATACAAATGCTGTAAACCACCTGCTTTAAGTATACTTTTTTCATCTCTACACCGTGGACTAGGCTATTTATAACTGACATTAGATAAACTAATAATGATAATAATAACGCTACTCCGGGACTGTTCCCAGGCACTCACAGCCCAACTTGTATGTTGAGTGCCTATAAACAATTATATTTCCTAGTCGGGCCGTGGTGAAAAATTGTCTAGGGAAGTACCGCTCCCGCCTAGTCAAACCGAAGCGTGGAATTTTGACTCATATTTAAGCGAAGAGGAAACTCATAATGCATTGGTTTTGAAAATAAAACAAACCAAAAAGTTATTTGTTTCTGTCACAGTTATAATTTACATGGTGTAATAAATATAGCATAATAAAATATAAATAAATGCTTGCATATAAACTGCAAAATTCTAATAAACACAAGTAAATTTATACTATTTGCCATTTTCTATTTGCTTATTGATTTCCTCCAATGCATTCTCTCTTGTCTTAAAATTCATATATTTACTGTCACTTTTATCATAAATAAATGTTTACCTTGGACTAAAGTAATTAGTTTTTCCTCGTCCGTTGCAGTTTCCCTTATAAACAAGACAAACAAACTTGAACACCTGCACGCGAGCTAACGAATATTCTATCAGCCTCGCTCGCCGATAATACCACACTGATCTGCCGAACGGCCTCGGACTTGCCCTGGAATTGCCGAAGACAAAAAATCTTGCCTAGCGACGCTGTCGAATCAAAGAAAGTATTTTCCTCGGAGAATTCTTCTCGCTTCAATTCTATTCGATTTACTTAGGTAGGAGCGGGCCTATTCTTGCTTGTCCGAGTCAAGTCATGGGGTTTGTAGTAAATACCAGATACAGTTACTATGTTTTATGATATTTGTAACCATCTACAGCTCAAGAACTGTTTTAAAAGACCTCAGCCACTTTTTAATGACTTCCGGAATCCGGTCATAATAACGTCCATATAGTCACCAATTAATGTAAATTATATATGGGAATTTTCCCGCGGATGGGTTTCAATCCCTGACCTCATCTTCAACAGCTACGCGCCCACAAACTACATTTATCGGTACGAGCTTCATGGTCTGATACGTTACTCTTGCATTGGTCCGGCTGCCGATGATGGGGAAATTGGGGTTCGATTTTAGTCGGGTGTACTGAGGGAGGCTTTCCCTAAATAGTTCTCCTCGATCCTTCCACGCAAAGGTGTGCACACTTTCTCTAAATTCAAAGTTTCTTATCCCTAATACATTAGAGTAATTAGTGCCTACGTATAACCTGAACCTGTAGTAAGACGTGGTGCAGAAAAAAAATAATTGAAAATCGTGATGTGAAAAGGCATCTTAGAACACCCGGTCTGGACTAGAACCTATTCCTGGAAGTCCAGAGTCCGAGATGAATAAACCAGTTGATCACTGAGCCAACCCAACAGGTAATTATGAAAATAAGTATACGAGTGGGAAGAGAAGCCGGGTTTTACGACTTGTTTAGTGCTCCAAGCATCTCATCTCTACCAACTGCTGCGGCATAATTTTTATTTCGACCTTCTATTAAATAATTACTGTCCCCCCTTTTTTCCCTTATCCCAGGGAGGATCATCACTCTAAGCTTTATTAAATCCTGTGCGACATTGTTATATAACTCGTTCCTCACCTTCTGTCGGAGTCGTAAATCTTGCGGTTTCATTGAGTTTTCTGCCCCGTTGTTCTGGTGGGAAAAGGTATTACAATTTGATGACGTGACGCCTCCCCCTTACCTCCCCCGCTTATCTCCCTTCCTCCCATATACTTTGGGAGTTGAAATAATAACTGGGGATATATTAAAACAGTTTGCTCGTTTGAGAAGAAAAGTATTGCTGTTATTTTACGACTATCATTGCTGTAAACCTTGTTTTTATACATAGTATGGTTTCATTTTTTAGTATCAATTATTATGGCGATACTTTTTATTTTATAATTTTCTTTTCTAAGCTGAGCACCTAAAAAAGCAATAACAACTATATACATCACAATTGAAGTAGTATACACTATAAATTATATAGACGTTCAGAACGCTATTTCTATACATATTTGCTATGAGTATAAACATGAGTTCTTTTAGTTTATTCTTTCCATTCTGTGTCCCACCATAATTATTTTAACAGCTGAATATTAATTGATTTCTTAATTTATTTACCTGCACCACTTCTGACTCCCAGCATGGCTGTATATCTTAAAATGGACACTACTAGGATAGGGATGAGAATGGTAGAATTTAGTAGAAGTATATTTATTTATTTAGTTTTCATCTATCATGAAATCTGGAGGGTAGTTTCGGGACCTAAACCTACCTACTTATTTTTGTCTACATCCTCTATTTCAGGGTTCAGGAAATTTTTTACCTAGTAAAAATGTATTTATTAACGCCGACGTTACCCCCTTGATTTGAAAGGGAGAAAATCATATAATAGATTACTCACATTCAAAATATTTATTTAATCTATTTATTTTCAAACGGAAAATACAATTAGAATATAAAAAGTATAAAATAAATCAACACCCTCATTATGAAACAAAATAATTTTTTGAAAATTTTTCACTTCAAATTTTGGAGAAATGTTTCATTTTTTATACAATAACATCAAAATTGGGGCATTTTGATGTCTTTTTGATACAATAACAACAAAATTGGGGCACTTTGATGCTAGAGCAATTTGGAAACTGTCTTCGGAGTCTAATCGATTTCTCTTCTTGGTTTTTATCTCCATTAGAGTGGAAAATCCGTGTTCGCAAAGGTTGGTTGTTGCAAAAGGAAGCAACTTTTTGACTGCCTTCTCATTGAAATTTTGAAAGCCTTTGCAGCAAAAAATATGACAGATCTGATTTGTTTTCAAATTCAATACGTGCTTCATTATTGGATCGACGTTCAAGAAGTTCGTCTGCCAACCCTTGAGGATCTTCTGGTACACCAGAAATTTAACATTTAAAGGGATCTATAAGCTAACTGAAAATATGATAATCAAGATCTGGAAAGTAAACAGAAAACAGCCTTTTGAGTTTGGTAAGATGGCTTATAACTGTATCCTTGATGTTGTCAAGGGTAATATTTTCACAATCTTCCAAAAGCAAAGCTATCTTTGAAAAGGAAGCTATCTATTTTTGTTCTCCTTTCTGTATCCAATATAAAAGCTTTGATACAAACGCTGAAATCTTTTCTCGGGCTGAAATTATATTGATGTTTTTTCTTGAAATTCTTTGTTCATTGCATTCACATACTCAAAAATATCACCTAAATGTGCGATATGTGCAACCCACGAAGAGTTTGTAAAGTTATCTGCGAAAACATGCTTTTGATCAACCTTAAAAATTTCAAGTTCAGTTTTGATAGCCCACACTCAGTTCAGAACATTTCCACTTGAGAGTCATCTCACTGCTGTACGGAAATTAGGTCTGTATATTCAGCTTCATCATCTCTACATAATCCACGAAATAGTCGCGTGTTTAGTGCATGTCCTTTGACAACATTGACATTGAATAATTTTATTTGTGTCTATAGAGTCCTCATTACCGCAAAGAATTCCATTTGTACCCCATTTGGGGTAATTTACCCTGGTTCACCAACCCCTGGGTTAGAGCAAGGCGGGACTTAATGGGAGGAGAACTTAATGCGACCGCTAAAGAAGATGCCGAGGGTTTCTACGAAATAAAAATTTGTTTTGTAAATATTTTTTCAAATTGTTAGTAAAATACCCAGCGTGCCAATTAAATAGTTAAATCTACACCACTGAAGAGCAGTGTGAGTGGGAGGAGTAAAATTATCCACTAACTTAACTAATAAAATCAAACCCACTTCTGTGTCCATATAGTCTAAAAAATAAAGATTCAAGTAGTAAGAGGGCGACTTTATCCGATTTTACGTCACTGTTATTAAAATAATATTGACTGCGTCTGTAAGTGACGCCAGGCTTTAGTG
>CABFVZ010000100.1:7061-33693 GCA_902151445.1 Timema monikensis
CCTTCCTCTGTCCCAGTCTCACCAGCACCAATACCTTTTATCAATATATATATATGACACTGTTCAAAGTTCGCCCCGAGACTGAAAGCATATAATAACCCAATGCTCCAAGTGTGGGTTGGAGGGGGTATAGAGTTACCCAGACATAAAACTAAGTTTAATCTGGCGCGTTCCTGGACCGTTTAGGAGGGTAGTTTACCCGAGTGAAGTAGCTGGGAGGGGACACACTCTTAGATAACCCCCTTCTTCCCTTTTCCGCCCTTACGGTTCGACCTCATAAGAAGGTTAAGATGGATCATTATCTCTCAAACCTTCTCTCCCCCTTTTCCTTCTCCAAAACTTCACCTTAAGGGAGAATACAAATGTCCCTAAATGTAACTACCAATATCATAGTTTGGCGACAACGGTCGACACTGATTGGGTCAAGGTTGACGGGGAGAGTAGGAGTATAGCTAGGAAAAGTAGAATGTTTTCCCCTTAAGGTAGCGAATTAGAAATAATCAAACTGTTTTTGTAAGAATCACGTTCAACCACTCAGCTCAGTAGGTACCACTTATGCCACTTGAGTTGGTGGTCCCGAGTCCGATTCCAGAAAAAGGTAAAATAAAAATAAATTGAAATGGGGCTTTCCCATTCATTGTAATGAATTGATGCTCGGAACATAATAAATTGTGTATGTTCTGAAATTAATTTAATTTACAAGCAATGCAGGGCCTACTGTTTTAACAGTTTGTTCATAAAATGTAGGCTAAGAATCTCAAATAATACAACTATTAATTCTGTGAACAGCAGTTATTGCTCCCTCATCTCTAAAAATACTGAGTATATAATATTACTATGTTATATCCTTATTGTTACTGCATTCTTAGGATTTATTTGAGGAAAAATTGATTATTTTATATTTCTAGTTGAAATGTCTGCTATAATCTATCCTTAAATTTGTAGCTAGCACTTTGCCTAAGTGAACAAGCAGATTCGTACCTAGGATCTCTTGCACCCTTGGTAAGGGAACTGTATTGGAGCCCAACCCTCGGAAATATTAATTTACTGCCAAAGGCACATTATGGTTGATGTGTTAAAAAATTACAGCAAACATTAAATTATTTACCTTCGATTTAGTTGTGAATGCTTTAATTTCATTGACCAAATGGACAATATAATTTAATAGTGTAGATTTAAATTTGGATAAATCGATTGTTTCAGCCCCATAATCAACCATCTGTGCACTAATATTAAAAGCGACTTCAGTAATCCCCGGCCAATTTGCAAAGTCCTCATCAGCAATAGCTTTTAGTTGTATTTGTGTTTGGATCTTGTTTATCGTCAGTTATGGTTTAATTAGTCACCTCGGTTTAGGTCTTATGTTATTTTATAGGGGTCCTACACTCATATTACACTTTATACACTGCTCAACACTGGCGATAGGTTAAAAATTGTGTACTCCATGAATGGTTGATTGAAGAGTGAATAACAGCTGTCCGAGCGGTGTTTTTATACCAAGGCATAAGATTTAGAAATTACTATATTGTATGCAATCAAAGTATTTGAAATGTCTGTATTGAGAGCTAGCCGAGGAGTAATAGTGGAAAAAACGTTGCATCCTCCAATACCCTGGGCCTGCACTCCCGGCGGGTGTCAGTTTCGCCAACCCATAGGTAGACCTTTGTGATCAAGATAAACATTAAAAAAACTAATACCATAATCAATAGTAATCACATAGAACAGTCGTACTTCACGTGGCTTAAGACTTCATCTTCGTGAGCTATCTCAGATTTTTTTAAATAAAACAAACGTCATTTCGCTAAGTTTCAAAAAAAATTGATCAGCTCATTTGCATCTATAGTCGAATAAACATCAGGGTGGACAACTCACCAAACTTTTTAATTTAAAATATTATGTCGCTCCACTTGTTCAAAACATTTTTTTAAACCGTTACACATAGTCAAGTATTTCTATAACAAATTTTGAATAAACCACTAACGTAAGGGCGTGGCTAGATCAGGAAACCTGTAAGACCATGGTATAAATTTTGCTAGTACTGAATAATATATATATATATATATATATATATAAATGTTGTAGAAAATCTTCATCTTTACACTAGTGAGGTAAGAGATGAGAAGGAAAGAATTTAGAGGAAATCAGATTGGTAATTCTTAGAATAAAAACCACCCATAAGACACCATACTTATAACCAGACGAGGATGACATATTTTTCCACGCGCTTATATGTGTGTTTTAATACATGATTAATTAACGTCATTAAAAATGTATGAAAATGTAGACCCTCAATTAGGAATCAACTAATTTTTAATCTGGCTGGAAAATATCTTCTTGAAACCGTTTTAAAATGTATTTATACCATTATAGCACACATGCAACACGTGTTCCTCCTCGCTTCCCACATTTCATCCCAACCCCCAGAATAACTCTAGTGGCTACTTTGGTCATGCCAAGCCACCCCTCCATGAAAAGATCGTCAGCTCTGAATGCCAATATATTCTACTCCGGTACCTGTGATCTGAATATTAACAGTGGCTGGACATGAATCCTCACTATCTGATGGCACAAACTTGAATCCAAGGATATTCTATAAGGAGGTCAGCTCGTGGTGGCCATCTTGGAATGCCAATATATTCTTCTCTGGTGTCTGTGATCTGAATAATAACAGTGGCTGGACATGAATCCTCACTATCTGATGGCACAAACTTGAATCCAAGGATGTTCTATAAGGAGGTCAGCTCGTGGCGGCCATCTTAGAATGCCAATATATTCTACTCTGGTATCTGTGATCTGAATAGTACAAGTGGCTGGACATGAATCATCACTATCTGATGGCACAAACTTGAATCCAAGGATGTTCTATAAGGAGGTCAGCTCGTGGCGGTCATCTTGGAATGCCAATATATTCTACTCTGGTATCTGTGATCTGAATAGTACAAGTGGCTGGACATGAATCCTCACTATCTGATGGCACAAACTTGAATCCAAGGATGTTCTATAAGGAGGTCAGCTCTTGGCGGTCATCTTGGAATGCCAATATATTCTACTCTGGTGTCTGTGATCTGAATATTAACAGTGGCTGGACATGAATCCTCACTATCTGATGGCACAAACTTGAATCCAAGGATGTTCTATAAGGAGGTCAGCTCGTGGCAGCCATCTTGAAATGCCAATATATTCTACTCTGGTATCTGTGATCTGAATATTAACAGTGGCTGGATATGAATCCTCACTATCTGATGGCACAAACTTGAATCCAAGGATGTTCTATAAGGAGGTCAGCTCGTGGCGGCCATCTTGGAATGCCAATATATTCTACTCTGGTATCTGTGATCTGAATATTAACAGTGGCTGGACATTAATCCTCACTATCTAGATGGCACAAACTTGAATCCAAGGATATTCTATAAGGAGGTCAGCTCGTGGCGGCCATCTTGGAATGCCAATATATTCTACTCTGGTGTCTGTGATCTGAATATTAACAGTGGCTGGACATGAATCCTCACTGTCTAACGAGATCAACTTGGAGCTAAGCGTGTTTTATAACGAGGTCAGCTCGAGGTTGCCATCTTGGAATGTCAATATAGTTTTTTCCAGTATGTCTTTTTGTGATATAGATACTAACATTGACTGCACAATAATTCTCACTATATGATGATACTGAGATTGAGCCAAGGAAGTTTCATTAGGAGCTCCGTTTAGGGGTAGTGGTACTAATGGAAGGCTGATTGTAGTTATAACATTTTATTATAGTTTTCGCAAATATTAATACGCTATTGAATTTGAACAACTTTATCTAACTACATAGCTTCAACTAAATCAAGAGTATTATATTCTGAGCCTAACTAATGGCAGCCATCTTTGGATGTATATGTGTTCAATTTTAATACATCCGACTGAAATAACACTAGTTGATAAACGATAACAGACGTTATCTCATAATATAGTTTTAACCATAGCAAGGGTATTTTATCTGAGGGTTTAACTTAAATAGCTTAATGTAAGTATATTAGTACACTGTGGACATTAACCCTCGCTATCTGATGATATATCTTCAGGCTTATCAAGGATATTCTGTCTAAAGGTTATCTTATTATTATACTTTAATACCTTTGTCTGGTATATTAATATATTGGCAACCAAATACCTTCTATCTTCCGGTAGAGTCGTAATAAAACCAAAGGTAGCTAATGATAATAACTTTGAACTTTCACTATACTCCATTTGTATAATATTGACTTGAATATTACCCGCACTTGTACAGAATGACATCTTATCTTTTGTTACATCCCTGTCTAGACTAAGGTAATTCTATCATGAGGCTAGTTTGTGACCTGACGATTAACATTTTTCTTGCATGACCTAATAATAAAGATACCTTGTTTGAGTCTCAACTCATGTTGAAACTACACACTGCATAAACTGTTAGTAAAAGTACCGTGGGTGATTCACTTCACGAAGAAACTACACACTGAGGGAATAATTACTGTACATTACAAGTTACAGTTAATTAATCGTAAAAGAGAATAGGAAGAAGAATTTTATTCTTCGCGTATGCTCAGAACCAATTAAAATCGAAGTTTCCCGCTCTCCGTGACCAAGTTGTTAGAAATGTGTAGAAAGCACCGGCTCAATTTTTTTCTAACTAAAATAATTTTGTGTTTTTATTAAAGATTTTCATATTGGTCATTAAATCTTAGCTTGTATTTAATTTGATAGATTAAAGCTTTATGGGAGCCTAATTTTGTTAGCCGTCAAGAATATCCGTATTTAGTTACGCTAATTTGATAGGAATGGGAAAGGTGTATCTAGGGAGAATTAACTGCATTTGCGTGGAGGAAAATTAAGAAGCCATTTTGGAAAAGATACCAAAGAATATCCTAAACATGACCTTCCCACCACCTGCAAACCAGATAAAGTGAGAGTGATGCATTTGTACTGTACATGCGCCCAACTATGCGTATTAGCAATAAAAATAACGATACATAAAATAATAGTAATTATACCTTTAAGGTGGGAAACTCGAGAAAAGGATAGAGTTTTTTCATTTATATAACAAAACTTTTTTTTTGCCAAAATAAATTAAATATTGATTTAATACAGATCTTAATTTTCTTCTCACGGTGATATCAACAGTAGAGTATCTGCTATGATCATAGCGGCATTAGGTGATAAACTTTTTAAATAAAAAGATAAGGTTATAATTAGAATCCAGGACATCCTTGAAAGATAATCAACAAATGTTGAGGTCACTTTGTGAAGAAAATTAAACTCTAAACTCCCCAAAGGCTGGAGTTTTTCAAACCAAAAACTCATTCCCAGTACATTGTTACTCTCTCGTGTATGTTTTTTTTTTTGACAAATGCGTCTTTATAAAGCTAAATGATTGAATCATAACAATAATGGTTAACCCTATCTGACTGATGATATAAATATTATCTTACCCCTCCCTTAACCATCCTCCCTATCGCTTTGGCTGATCATTTTTCAGCACGATAACAAAAATCGACACTAACAATTCTAGAACTACATTTAATGTACTTACAAATGTTGATTACAAGGAACAAAGAATGAAAATATTTTACAAGTTTAACAAATCAGTTTATTAATATTAAAAAAGTCGATAGGAAGTACATAGTATTACAGTTAGAAACCAATCAAACCATCCATTATTTAAAAATAAGAATAATAACGGACACAAGTATACAAATAGCTCGACAAAGGAGCTTCATGTGTGAAGCACTTAGGTACACTCTATGGCCCACACATATAGGTCATAGGTGTAAATAAGAAAGCGTGTAGCTCATTGAAGAAGTACAAACACTAATTCATCAAATAGGATGAAATACAACAATTCCACGGTAATATAAATTAATGGCGGTAATCAAATCTAATTTCAAATTTAATATTCATGATTTTACTCCTGACTGCTGACTAAGCCTTCCAGCTGCTACTCTTGATAGACATTATAAAGAACTAAACCACACAAATTCAGTTATAATTTAAGGAGTACAAGGGAGCTAGTTAATATGCGCTAGCTAGCGTGAGTTAATTCCCTAGAGATTTATACATTACAACGTTAATAATCTCTTAGAAGAAAAACTATAATTTTACTACTAGTAGTAGGGAAATTACCAGGAAACTTGATGCTACGGATACTATGGCCGGACTCTTCCTAATTAGTACTGCCGGAGCAATCAATAGTATGTTTATTCTGTAATCATACTAAGGGGACAATATTACTAGATAAAATAGTGATCTTTCTCAACTAAAACTAAAGATGCCACAAGGAGACCGTACACAATAGAAAAAAACCCGTGGGCCACTACTAAGGACAAGTAGCACCTCCACAGGTTGCAAACCGCCTGCCAGTACACAGTTGGATACATCAGAGACAAGTGTCAGTTACGGACCCAATTACGTCGTGGAACATATCAATAGATAGCCTGGTATCCTCCATAATTAGATTATATTCTTTAAACTAGCTGCAGCATGGTCATATAGTTTAAGGAATCTAATCTTGATCTTGGGGAACACTTGTTGCATGTGTGCTATAATGGTATAAATACATTTTAAAATGGTTTCAAGAAGATATTTTCCAGCCAGATTAAAAATGAGTTGATTCCTAATTGAGGGTCTACATTTTCATTTTAATTTTTGCAACTAAACCTAATAAGCATAGAAAGGTAGTGCATAAAGCTATAAACTATGCCATATGATCAAAGGTAATAAAGTTAGTAGTACTGACATACAACAACAAAGTCTTATGGGCATTAAACAATAGAGCGCAAGGCTCAACAAAATAAAAAATGCCTTTAAGGGCATAATAAAACAAGTCAGTAGAACCGATATACCAAAAACTAAGTCCTAAGGACTCGGAATAATAGATATCAAAGCTTACCAAAATAAACAGCGCCTTAAGGGCATAGAGAAACAAGTTTGTAGAACTGTCATACCAAAAACTAAGTCATAAGGACTGGGAATAATAGAGCTCAAAGCTCAACAAAATATTACGACAGCTCTCAATACGTATAGTATCCACCGTAGCTTGTTCTGCGGCGAGAGGTGACCCAGACGTCTCAACCATCACGGTCCTCAGTACATCGTCTAGCAGATGCTCGTGAATATCTTCAAGCAGCTCCCTCCGATTAGTGGCTACAGTAAAATAGCTAGATGTGGATCGAGGACAGGCCTGTTTATACCAGTGTATAATGATATTGATTTAGATTACTCTAAAATATATAAAAAGTCATGGATGAAGGTAATTTTTCTTTAAAGTAACATATGTAGAGAATCTCTTTATGATTCATCCATGAAGAAACACGCGCATTTTAGAAATAATAGGAAAAGAATTACACCATTAAAATACATTTTTTATACCATTTTTCCTGTTAAGGGAACAACTACGCAGTATTTGGCAAAGACGCCAATTCCTTATACCAATAAGAAGATAGCTTTCACAACACCTGTCGCCAGGACTCTTTCTATTAATTAGTTTTTACACTGTTGACGAAGGGAGCAAGAGGCAGGGGGTATGTCATATATATGCCGTTTGTGCGTATGTTTAAGAGAGACACAGACAGCCAAACGCACAATCCACGCACCCACACTCACACAAGCAACGCAGTTAGGGACTCACTGGCACTAGCACTGGCTCTCGCAGTCACAGTCTAACAGAGAATACAATAATTGACATTAATATCACGAGTGTGCATTGATATAAAGCAATTAATTGGAGTATGTATAAGTAATTAACAGATGTAATTTGAATAAACCGTGTGTGAAACAACAGCCATCAATAGTTTTCTTTCTTTCATTTTAATAAATATACCGATTTAATTAGTGCTTGACCACGGAGCAATTAACAGCTGGTTAAACGGTATCAATTCCGTACAGTGATGATAGGCGCTCGACCACGGAGCTATAGACAACCTAAATATCATCACAGCATTATTATATCAGGGAATTAATCCGTAGTGTTTCAATCGACGTCCAACGTGGGGCGATTAATTCAATAGTGTTACAAGTGGGACTAATTTAACAAGGTTTTCTCCAAGTACGAAGAGGGGGTGGTATTCACTATACATTACGCTACCCAACAGTTAGCGCTAGCCGATGACTGTTGGTATCTTCTGGAATGAAGCCTCTCTCATCTACTCGTAGTCTGGCTCAGGTGTTAGATGTGTGCGTGTTGGTCTTCCAAGCCAAAGCCTGGTTCGCTGAGGCAATTTTGATGAGAATTGTGCGTTTCCCGCTTGTGAATGTGATGTCGTATTGAGTCTATATCTGCAACACATTATTAGAACTTATTAGATCTGGTAGTAATAGTTTTAACCTTTTATATGGCAGGTGACCTGGTGGTCTAGGAGTAAGCTGTCAGACTTCTGTTCTGGCGGCCGGGGTTAAATCCTCGGTCCCGGCACAGAGTTATCTGATTTCCAAACCCTTCCTTCACCTCTGACAAGTTATCTTGTGAATGTGGGGAATGCCAGGCATCCACCGTGGTTCGGATTCCACGTTAAACTGTAGGTCCTTCATTTCATCTCATAATCACCCTACCATTACACATTAGCGTAAGAGCGTATAACCCGAACGGGTAGTAAGACGCGGTGCTAATAATAATAATAATAATTTTATATGGCTTCATTGCGTTTACGTGTTAAAAATTAATTACCACGTTACACAAGAAGCCTAAGATAAAAATGTGACAAGTTATAAAAATGAAAAATTAGATAATTTTAAAGGATGTTTCCTGCGATTTGTCTGAGTTCTGAGACCCAACCAAATGGTTAAAAACATAAATCTAGCACATTCTTAACAATATCCCAACAGAACATTCCAATAATACTGATAATGGTTTTAGTACTGTTGAAGCATTAGAGTGGAAGTATAACACAATGCTAAAACAAATTAAACTGTTTCAGAACCAACTTATAAATAAAGTGTTTGTATGTATGTATGTATGTATGTATGTATGTATGTATGTATGTATGTATGTATGTATGTATGTATGTATGTATGTATGTGTGTGTGTGTGTGTGTGTGTGTATGTATGTATGTATGTATGTATGTATGTATGTATGTATGTATGTATGTATGTATGTATGTATGTATGTATGTATGTATGTAATGTGTCTTGAATTCAGTTGATACACAAATATACATATAATATAAACATGGGGCCGAAACCATTAGAAGACTTGTAGCGTGAAAACTAACACTTCAATGAGAAATAAATATTCATTAGCTAAATAAAAGCAAACTACATAATATACTCGTACTTATTTACTTTTTGAAGATAATATCACTCTTGTAAGCTCCACAGGATGTCAGGAAAACCTCAGCACGTTGTCCATCACTTTCCTCATCAAAGATCGTCTAATTGTTGTCAACCCACCTTACATATGTACAGTATTAGTGAGTGTGTTTTACACGTTTTAGCATGTGTTATAATTTACATATTTGTGAATTTAGTATAAATGTGTTTGTATGAAATGTGTATGTTTTAAAAAATTAGCTAACTTTATATTTTCAAAAAAAACTAGTTTATCCAACTCAAAAGGTAAGGTTGTTTATGGCATATAACAGGCATGCCAATCTCGCAGCATGTGGGCTGAATATGGCATGCTCAATAAAATAATTATCTGCAGCTCATGAACCTTTAGATGAACAAACACACAATTTAACCCGATTAATCATATTATGAAAATTAAAAATATAATCGTTTAAGATTATGAATTTGTAAATTGCTCATTACTTAGATAAATATAGAAAGTATATTGGTTTACCTAATTTCCATTCCTTACTCGCCAGATAGGGATTTAAAAAACAAATTATCCACCAAATATGTACAATACTTGGCAGTCCACAATTGTGTAAACAGTTGTTTTCTCCGATAAAAACCGAAACGAACACCCGATAAACCACGGCTTTTGAACCAAAAACTGTCATCAACTATGAAAGTTACTTCGACACGAGATTTAAACCCTATCATCACACCAGTGTTTAAAAAAAAACATTTCTGGAGGTAAGTAAAAAGTAGACATAATTAAAAATGTTATTTAATCTTAAGTTTATTTTTGTAATGATTAATGTTTTGAAATAGAAGGTTTATAAATAATTAAGATGGAGACAACATTTAATTTTGAAATGTTCCCCTTTCGCATACCCTGTTGAAATATTTAGTGTTAATTTTGGGTTTGATCATATTTTTAAATAGACCTAGCCAACCACAATTTTAGTATTGCGATACAGCTGAACATCTGTAATGCGTCTCAATGATCAGGTTTAATCCTCTTCTTAATGCGGGTAATGGAAAATGAACCCCATCAGATCAACAAAACTCTGACTTAGGAACCACTAACCGCTTGACCAAAAACTCGTCCCATATCGTGTTTTGATTACCGTATTATCTTGCACGGTCCCTCCTATTTCCCACCTAAGAGGTGGTCACTGTTCAGTGAGTTCTGAATCTTACTGGGGTGGAAGAAAGGAGTAAGGATTGAGCTCATCATCTACACCCTCCCCCCTGTCACTATCTTAAGCCCTCCGCCACCCTTCTCACCCTTTGTGTTACATTGCTCTAGTTAATATTCGCGGACTGTCGTCTGGTCTGCTCGCTTTGTATAGTGAGGCGAGCTACGAGCAAGAGTGAACTACATCCACTGAGATAATTTGTGTGTACAGATAATAAGTAACTAACCTACTCATGGCTATGTTGCACGTTTTAATTCCCATCCAGGCAGTCCAAATATTTTGAGTAGGAGAGTAGGTATGGAGAAGGTAGAATTTAAATAAAATATACACGCATTTTCCGTGGATATAGAAAAGGAAGCCGTTAAAGGAAAAATCACCCCAGAACACCCAGCCAATATTCGAGTCCAAAACACCCCATCACCTGTAAAACCATAACAGATGAGACTGACGTCTGTGTTTGCTTTTCTTCAGATAAGCTCACTCATAATCTGTCCACTGTTATTATTATTATTAGCACCGCGTCTTACTACCCGTTCGGGTTATACGCACTTACGCTAATGTGTAATGGTAGGGTGATTGTGAAGATGAAATGAAGGACCTACAGTTTAACGTGGAATCCGAACCACGGTGGAGACCTGGCATTCCTCAATGTCCACTGTTAAATTGAACCAATGGGCACGAGGATTAAACGTCATTCTCATCTAGTCTATATTGGTGGTGACAGGGAGGTTAGGGTTCGATTACCGGCCAAGTGTACCTAAATGGTTTTATCATAAATATATTCCCCTTCTCACTCGATTCAAATGCAATTACATTTCCTATAAATTCTATCCTATTCATCCTTAACCTATTAATGTTATTAAATGCTTATAGCCCGAATAGGGATTGAAACTCAGTCCAAAGAGAAAATTGTGATGTGTTCGGACCAACAAATAAAGATTGAGCTATTATTTTTTTTAACAAAAGAGATATATTTTATTTGTAGACTTACAGCCATGCAGCAAATAACGGTTTTCATGGTGATTAAACAACGAATAAAAAACTGAAAATTCCCTGTAAAAATCGGGCTGTCTTGTAAAAATATTATTTTTCCTGACATCCTGGACTCCTAACCGTTAAAATGAGTGTTCATTTGTCAAAAATCTGTTCAGGCATTTCCTCGTAAATGTTATTACCGGAAATGGGTTTATCAAATTATATATAAGATTATATGTATTATTTTATTTTAATTATTTTGCATTTATTTAAAAACTAAATTAGGTCTAAAAGTGTATATTTATTTTATTTTAATATATATTGTAACTATTTTTACATTAAAATTTATTATGATAAATTTACTTACATAATTCCATGAATATATTGTGTTCTTTTTTTCAAGGGATCCATGAATCAGCTTTTCCCTGGCTAGAGGGTCCACGTGACTGAGAAGTTTGAGAACCCCTGCCTTAGGCCATTCCACTGCCTTAGACAAATCCACTGCCTTAGGCCATTCCACTACCTTAGGTCATTCCACTGCCTTAGACCAATCAACTGCCTTAGACCATTCCACTAAATTTACAATTAAGTTTTCCAAATTTATAGGGCTTACGTACCCCCTGTAGAATATTTCTATATTTTGCTTTTAAACCTGACTAATAATTGATAGATAGGGGGGAAATGATTGTTTTTAAGTCTTGTGAAAAGAAACCAACTAATATGATACATTTTTGCCTTCAAATACTTCTCCCCGTTTTGTATTGTTTATTGAGTATATTTTTTAAGGTTTTAGTGAAAGATGAAGTAAATATTCCTTTTGCAATGTTTTTGATACCTTTTTTAAGGAAACCATGTATAGCTAAATTCCAATCTGTTGAATATTCCCTGAGGGCAAGGGGTTGCGGAGATCAACCCCCCCTCCCCACCACGACTCGAGTTGGAAACTACTCTGTGGCTTTAAGAGACCAAGGGTGCAGTGGTGTATTATATTGGGCACTGTTAGTGGCCAAATATTTCACTTCCGGATACCAGCACCAAATTTGGTACAGTTCATTATGTATTCAAGAACCGAAATCAACCGGTAGACACTCCCAGAAACCCTCTCGGCGGCCTGTGATGACCTCATTAAAATGGCTGCCCTCCTACACTACCTCACAACTTTAAACCGGTTATATTGCAAGAACCACTTAATCAATCATCATAAAATGTTGCGTAGTACTTTTTTACATATTGATAAACATAACTCAGCCTGTATAGACCACGAGAAGACCTTGTGGTGGAATGTGACAACGTGATCAAAATTGCTGGCAACTTAACAGTACTGTACAAACATCCCCCGATTATAGTTCAATAATCAATATCATTATTTGAAAGTAAGTTAAATTTTCTAAAGAAATATATAGGATGATTATGAAAATTTTATATTAAATGTGATATTTGTCATTATATATTAAACTACGTAATTCCTTAATATATCACATAAAATTAAGAACGTTACAATTGAATTAGTTACTAACGATAGTTAGCTGCCATCACTTTTGTAGCAATGTCCTTCACTTCATTTAAGTCCACATTTAACACAACTCCATCCTAAGCAGCTGTTTTAACACTTTCAGGTGACTATTGCAGTGTGTGCTCAAGTCTGGTATTGTTTTCCATACAGATTCATACGTGAAGTCATCACTTTTTTCCCATCCTCAGGTACATGGGTCCAACAGCATTTTGTTAGTTGTAATCTATTTTTCAATATGTTACAATGCAAGATTACACGTTTCAATTGTTACAATAATGCATCAGAGGTTGGTGGGATTTTGTAGATTCCTCGGTTTTGTTGGGTAAAGAGTATTCTTCTAGCCTCATTAACATCTTCTGCAGTAGATACAGGATGATACATAAACACCATAAAACGCTAAAGCACAGAGAATGTAAGACTGTTTGACGTAAGTGTTGTTAGGATGTATAAACATTCTTGGAAAGCAGAGTAAACATCCCGAAATGACATCTATGCCCTCCAAGCACTTTTTTTTTACCAACACTTAAAATGGGGAAAACTGTGTCACATCCTGTGAAGCAACGGAAAAGGGGAATCAAGCTTGGTATTCCACAGGGAAGTTGAGTGTATGATTCATAAATTGGCAAATATTGGTCAGTCCTCCCAGTCCCGTGGTCAATCCATAGCTCTTGTAGGTCAGATATTTATGAGAATGCATAAAGTGCTATTACTAAGACATCAGAATCAACTTATTTATGATAATCTTTTTGTGAATGTTTTTGAAAGAACTCCATGCATGCAAGAGAAGACGAGCATCTGCTTTCCCGCGAAGGCTGAGTAATATCGAGGCTACACTTATTCCATCATCTGAAGTAATTACTATTTATTTATATGTGCTGTACATAGCACATTCTTCTCGTCTATTTCCATTGCTGTCAAATCATTTGCTAAGAGGCAAAACAGTTCGTCTCTATTTTTTCTTCTCCGAGGAACCTTTTGAAATTCATTGGTATCTTCACTCCAGGACTTACAGCTATTCTGTTACCTAAGCCTCTCGACTGTCTTGTGTCCTTCTTTCAAGTACTTGACGAATACTACATACATTCTATTTACTGATTTCAGTCTCTTCTGGACACACGGTTGAGCAATAGTCTGATTGTACCGATCAAATGTTGTAGAGTTCCATGGTGTAATCATATGGACAAGGGCGGCCCCACCAATAATAATAACAGGTGATTTAGGCTGCAATGTAGCTGTTGTACTAAATTTTCATATATATATATATATATATATATATATATAAGTGTGTGTGTGTGTGTTTGCGTGCGTGCGTGTGTGTGTGTGTGTGTGTGTATGAAACAATGTCAGACTTAATCATTGGTTTTCAAAGCATTCTGAATTTAGAAATTGAAGGGGGATGGGGTGATTTTCATCTGAAAGAAATTTATTGACTTCTCAATCTCTCACTTGACTAGAAACATACAGTTTTGTATAATATATTGCTATCTCTACTCGTTTATGTAATCATTGTGTAACGAGCTAACCAGTCCGTCCCTGTACTACCTAAATCTGCTGCAGATAATCATTGCTTAAATATATATATTGTTCTTTAATTATGTATACAGATCTATAAATGTATATTTCCATGTGTCACATACCACGCCTCAGGAACATCGTTGAACAAGAACGGCTCCATCAGAAGAATTAACCACTCTCACAGTCCATCTAATACTGCACTTGACTCTCCTAAGCAATCTAAACTGACTTAAGTTCGGCGTGGCCGACCAGTGCGTGGTTTCTGCGACTGGCGCCTACGTGATATTTTCAACGTAGAGNACGTTCAGCCACTATAAAACTCCACGGCTCACTGGGAACAAAGCACCAGTCAAATAGTCTGCAAGTTCAACGTCTCTTCTTCCAGTCTAAGCTACAGAGCTAAGTGGTCATGATGATGCTGCCGATGGACAGACCAGATAGACGGAAGTAACACGCCGTAACATTTAAATTTTTAAGGAGTAGATGGCACAATTGCCAGCATGTAGTATTAGGGATAGTTTTCATATCTGTTGAGAGTATTAGTCCCTCTTATGGTTATTATATATGTTATTAGGTTAGCCTTTTTATGACATGGTGTACATGCCATAAGTGATCTTTCACACCACAGGTTTTTTGCTTGGTCCTTAAGACCAGTGGTTTGATTACGGGTGGGTCTCACTCCTTAGCCTGCATGACCATGTTTTAGTCAGCAGGGCCTTTAGACGGGCAAGGGTCTGTTTAATTTGTTCCAGGCCTAATGGTTATACCTAGTTAGGTTTAAGTTTGCATCTCTTTGGTAACCTGGGCGCTTCACTTGTGTTGTTCGTCGGTTTGGGGTGCTCAACTTGTGGGTAATTTCTGCCCAACTGGCATGGCTCGCGTTCTATATGTTATTTAACTTGTGTGTTTCCCCTATTTTCGGCGCTCAACTTGTGGGTCATTTCTATCCATTTGGCATGGTTCGCATTCTATATGTTATTTAACTTTTGTTGTTCACCTGTTAGCGGTGCTCAACTTGTGGGTCATTCCTACCCATCTGCCATGGCTCACTTTCTATATGTTATTTAACTTGTGTGATTCCCCTGTTTGTGGTGCTCAGCTTGTGGGTCATTTCTGCCCTTCTGGTGGGGCCCACATCAAAACTAACTTTCATGTCTGATTACCCTTTAAGGCAGTTCGGCGCCCTCTTCATTCATTGTGAGCCTTCCATGGTGGTTTTTAATACTTCCGGCATAGACCAATTGGTTGTCTTCCAGCCCAGGCTAAATTAAGGCCTAGAACCCTGAATGGGAACTTTCCCTACATATTTGGCTGGTCAATTTATGACCGGAGTAGACAGATAACAGTCTGATACCTTTGTAACCTAACTTAATAGGATCAAGCTGACTTCACTAGCACGAATAGACTTCTTCTCTTATCATAGGATTGTCTATACAATATGCTGAGCAGGTTCTGTTTTGACCTGCTCGCGTGTAGTAGCTTGTAAGTCGTTAGTTGCAACAAACTACCTGTTGCTATCGTATTGTGTAGAATATCTTGACCTCCTGACACAAGGGGGTTGGAGGGGAGAATTACCTATTATTATTTATGTTTCTAGCTAGCATAACAATACCTTTTGAAAGGGGAACTATAGTTATATGAGTTTGTCAGGATTTTACCTGTTGTACTAAACTATTGGCGCTTTACGCCAAAATCGCACAGTGAGTGTGTCAATTATTTAACTTGCAGTTATGTTAACTATTTTGGCTGACACAATAGGCCGTTTAAGGAAATACTTGATTGTGTTCTGATGTTACTCTATGTATTGGCTTGGTTTCTTGCTACATTAAACAAATATGTTAACATGCATTTCTATCTTCTACTTTCAAGTGCTCTCCTATTGTGTTTATTTACCTTTTTTACGTAATCGGCTTCTATAGTTTTAACTAGACTGCTTGGCGCAGTCAATCGATCAAAGTTATCAAATTTACGGGATTTTCAATATATTTTTTTTTCAGAAAATGTTAAGTTAATTTGTTTTTTTTATGAAGGTGACTGCCATCTCAATGACGTCATCACATACCACCCCAGGGCCTTCTGGAATTGTGTATCCTGATTGAATTAGATTTTGAAGTAAGTAAGAAAGTAACATAGTAAACTTTATCACGATTGATTAAACGGTTCTTGCGACATAACTGGGTGAAAGTTGGGAGGTAACGTTAGATGGCCGCCATTTTGATGACGTCATCACAGGCCACCACCAGGGTTTCTGGGAGTATATAGTGAGTTGATTTATGTTTTTCAATATGTAAACAAGTACCACGTAAAATTTCATTAAGATGTTCTTGCAATACAATTGGGTGAAAGTTGTGAAGTAGTGTCAGATGGCAGCCATTTTGATGACGTCATCACAGGCCACCACGAGGGTTTCTGGGAGTGTATGCTGAAATGATTTATGTTTTTAAATATCTAAACAAGTACCACGTAAAATTTCATTAAGATGTTCTTGCAATACAAATGGGTGAAAGTTGTTAGGTAGTGTCAGATGGCAGCAATTTTGATGACGTCATCACATGCCAACGCAAAGCTTTCTAGGAGTATCTCCCGATTTATTTAGGTTCTTTAATACATAAAGAATAACTGTACTAAATTTGGTTATATTAACTGGAAGTGAAATATTTCTACATTATTTGCCAGGAACAGTGCCCACTATTAGGCACTCCTATTATGATGAGTGAGTTTATAATAATTACTGTTATAATGTTATGATGAGTGAGTTTATAATAATTACTGTTATAATGTTATATGGTGAAAATTGGTTGAATTAATTAATATGAATCATTTAATGTGCTTTTATTTTGTATAAAATAATATATATAAATAGGGTAGATAGCTACCTGGCACTCGATCATAATATAAAATTATTTACCAGCAACCTTTATGTAACACGCAAATGTCAATAACATTTTAATTCGTATAGTTATCAGATTATGTCACATAGATACAAAACGGTATTGTCACCCGGAGCTTGTAAATGTATTCGCCCACTTCAAGATAACGGGAAGAAATCCTATCGCACTATGCAACAACACCAAACTCACGTCTAAATATTCTCTACATCTGTGCTAACGATTTACTTTTTAAAACGGTCCCTGCCGTGTATATACGTTAACTTCAAACAGGCTACCATGCTAGTTTTTCACTACTCCGTGTTATCAAATCATATTACCATAATTCCAAACATAGTCTGATTCCCACTAAATTCTAACTAAATAAAGCTACATTTTAAAATGTTCCATTTTTCTAGCCAATAAAATAAAAAAAATTGTTTACTATTAATTATTGTATTCAGTATATACTCAAAATACGTTGTCCTGCCACAATTCCTGACGCAAGATAAGTATTATTTCAAATTAGCATTCTAAACACTTTAATTTTATGAATATAGAAATAATGTCATTTTTAGAGAACAATTTAAGAGTCCAATTACAAAGGGTAGTAGAGCTCCGAATGGAAAATTAGGTTGTCATTTATCTACTTCGTACCAAGATTGATTTACTTTATATTCAAGTTAAACAAATAAATAAACAGTAAAACCATTTTTTCTACAGCATAAAAATGTACATTTTTAAATTAAACTGGGAATCCCCAATAAACGCTATTTGAATATTTCAACCACCAAACTCACTTTGAAAGAACTATAACTAATGGATTAGCGTATAACCCGAGCGGGTAGTGAGAATTGGTCCCAAATTTAAAAAATAAATAAAACTGGTGGGGGAAAAAATCTAAGCTTACAACACTTTTGAAACTGCATGCTTTTGAGATCCCTACTTGATGCATTTTTAGATCCAGTTTCGTTTTGAAAACCGTCACATTGACTCATCCTGTATCCTCCAAACACATATCCAGGGGGAATAAGGCGACACTCAGTCCTGCTGAGCCAACACACGCGTCCAATCACGGAATGGAAGAAATAAAACGCAGATTTTTTTTTATTATTATTATCTCCAACCAGGATTCCCAAACGTGTTACGAAATAAACACATCAGTGGGTAGTTCGTGCTGGGAGGCTTCCTTTGCAAGTTGCTTTGGTTGCACTAATGTTGTGCCTAGTTCTAGCTTATGTAACTAAACTTGGGTTCTATACTTATCGCATCCACTTGGGTAGCTTGTCTCAACAAAGTGTCAGTGACAGGCATCGGTTTTGGGCGTTGAACTCTTTGGCCAATTTAAACTACAAATAAATATTCCTTTGTAAGTGCTCGTCCTATTATAATAATTACTTCCATGGTGCTAGCTTTGGATATTTAGGTTAATCCGTCGTGGGTTAAGATGTTTATAAGTTGGTTGGTCCGTATTATTGTTTATGTGACCATACTGCTAGCCAGATTTTACACTTAATGTTGTTGCCAGTGTTTGATGTTTAGTATTGGTTTCTTAGGTTAAGTTAATTTGTAAATCTGTATCCTTGTACATGTGTCCATCTTTTACCCGAATATTACCATTCTTGGTGCTTGTGCTGTGTGTTAGTGTTGTGCTAGATTATGTTGTGTTTTAAGATTTTTTTATCATTTAGTGTATTGTATCAACAGAGAATATAATATATTAAACATTTTGTTCATATTTGGCATAGTAAAACAAATTTTACTATTGACAAATAATTTCATGGACCAATTTTCTAATAGTTATTATAGATAATGACAAAGTTCAAACAGATGATTTACAAAATAACTTCTATAGCTTTGTAAAAGTGGTAAATATACCTAAACTCTTTTAGTAGATTCTAGCAAATACTAAAAAAATTTAGCAAGAATTAAAGGTACTAATTAATATTGAATGCATTACAACCTTGTCAAACCATGTTACTTCCACTATATGTCATGAGGTTGACATAAAAGTTATATGTATAGTTTATATGTATAAAAAGGATTAGTTACTATAGTAAATACATAATTGAAGTTAAATATGTTGAAAATACTCATATGTCATGTGTATATAGGTGGATTGGGTATTAACAAAATAGACATGTTAAATTTGTTCATCGATATTAAAAACAAATCCCTTCCAGCTAATCGATTGCTTTCATATTACTTCAATCATAATATAATTACAGTTGATTAAAAACAAAAACTGGGTATTAAAGGCAATATTACTCGAGTATATTAACTCAATGTAAACGATACCAACGCTTCAGTTTTAGTTCCAGGGGCGTATAGGGTGGATTTCGCTGGGAAGAGGTTGAATAATTACGTGTGTGGCCAATTTTAAGAAAACTAAAATATCCAGCATTGATTTTATAGTATTAATAAATATAAAAATATATTTTTTTGTAATAAAAACATTTAAAAACATTAATATGGGAGTAATAGTAATAGAAGTTAGGAAAACAACGTGATAGTAAAATTTGTAGTAGGCTTATAACGTAAACTTGTGCTTCAAGAAACTATTATATTAGTTTTTGGTAGTATTATTTTAAAATTGTGAATCATCAATTTAACGTGATTTTGTAAGTAATCCATCATAATTACTAATTCATTCTTTTACTAATTAAAGGTGGATTTATGGCCAAATAGTTATTCAAATGTGACCTATAATAATGTGTTTGAATTTATTAAAAACCAGTTAGAGAATGATTAAAAATAAGAATTAGTAACGCACATCAGTACAATATTTTACAGTTTAATAAATGACATTGAAATATATTACTACAATTTTTCAAATAAAAATATAGATAAATAGATATATAGAAAACTTAACTTTCTGTATTTTCTAGATACATTATAAATATTAGTGGAACAATTATTCTGTAGCGTGCTTCAATAGTTACTTAGTTTAGGCTCTAAGGCATTAATTTTTCAATATAACAGATATAAGGGAATGGATAGGACCATATTTGAGTCACGGCCTGGCATAAAAATAAATGCTGGTACACCTCCACCAAGTTTAAATTCTACCCTCATTCTCACTATCCCATCATTTTAAATATGGTGATAGCCCAGACGAGTTGTAAGACGCCTCGCATGGCTTTCATTAATTAGTGAATGTATGAATTTTAATATTGCAGGTTTCATATTGTTATAACAAAATGTGTGGAGGTCTCTAAAATCACGTGTACATAAATTGAATGGAACCAAAATCACAAAAACTTTTTTAATGTCAATTGGAAGAGCAAAGTTTAACTAAGAGATTTTTACTTACTCGCTATCCTACAGGTAGAGAAAGTATTGTGATCGTCAAAAAAATCGAACTTTTGATTTTGATGAATTTCGATGTTTCATGACCCCCTGAATCCGAAAAAGTAGTTTTCAAATCTTCGTCTGTCTGTCTGTTTGTACCTTGGGGTAGTGCTTAAACTATTTTACTGATTGGGCTATAACTTTGTATATAGATTTTTAATAGTTTTACCCTGAGGGTTTTTTGAATTTGGTTATCTAACCCAAAAATTAACTGTAGTTTACTGAAGGGTGCAAAGATAAAAAATCTATTTTCTCAAAATCGGCTTTAAGGATCTTGATTAAATTTCATTTCTTAGCATTGATTAATATTATAAACAAAATGGCTAATCTAATTTTTTCGGAAAAAGAATTTTAAGGGTTTCGGTCTTAAGCGTGAATTCTCATTTTTTATCGCATCTACGAGACTATTTGAGATATGAAATTACTTATCATCGCAAATATGTAGGTATATTTACAATGCAAATATTTTATGTGAAACATATTTTTTTTAAACCAATCATTTTTAAGCTAAGAGCAATTATATCTATTTTTTTAAATTTTTGACCATTGAAGGTCAAGTATTGCAACGGTAAAATATATAATATTATATAAACAAAGACAAACAACAATATCTAGGGTTATATATTATATAACCCTAGATATTGTTGTCTGTCTTTGTTTCATGACTCCCGAACCCTAAAAAGTGGTTTTTGCAAAACCTTCTGTCCGTGTATCAGTTTAAACTTAAAATCAAGAGTAGTTTAGTAAAGGGCGAAAAGAAAAAAACAATCCATTTTCTCAACATCGGCTCTACTGATTTTAATTCAAACTCGTGTCTATACGTTGATTAAGATTATAAACAAAATGTATATTTTCATATTCCTATGAAAATGAATTTTAGGTTAATTTACAAAAGCGGAAATTTCCTTATCTCCGCTTAAGGAAAATATTTGTACATCAATGAAATAGCTATATCATTTTAGACTAAATAGTCAATATTTACCTTTTTTTGTCTAAATTTATAGACGAGGCACTTAATAGCAATGCAATAACCATAAGATGTGCAACCCTTAATAAAATGTCAAAAGTTTTAACCATATTTCGAAGTTTTAATACTAAGTATTGACCCTTGTTGACCCAATATCTTTCTTTTTTTTTTTTGTGTAAATATAATAGTGAAGACTTTAATTCTTTAAAACCCGCCTCGGTGGCGTAGTTGGCTAACGCGCTTGTCGTGTTGAGCCCGATTGCTGAGGACGGGGAGATCAAGGTTCGAATCTCGATCGGGTGAACTGGGGGTGGTTTTTCCTAAATGGTTTTCCACTCTCCCTCCACGCAAATGCGGGCTCACTTCCTATAATTCAACCTTACCAATTCCTAATCCATTAGCGTAATTAGTACTTAAAGCATATAACCCGAACGGGTAGTAAGACGCGGTGCTAAATATTATTATTATTATTAATTCTTTAAATCCAGGAGTCAAATTTTTTATAAGTAAGTATAGCACGATTTTTGCTTGGGTTTGCTACTGTATGTTATTTCGTTTCATATATTACGAGTTTTAAGTACATATCTCAATTTTTAAACAATGAGTGAGAAAGTCCGTGCTGATTTCAATACAATTTATTTGATTAAGTTTGACAAATAGGTATTTCTTACTACCCCTTGTTGATCATGCTTTTATATATTAAACCTCTTTAAACATTTCACATTTTTATATACCGTACCGTTATTGGATAATTCTTAAACATAACGTGTATATGCGTATTTATGTGCGTCAGTGCGTTGATATCGGGATGAACCCTTTAATATGTGATGAATGAAAGTGTGATAGGTGTGCAAAGCCCCATTTTAGATGCGAAATCTAATAAAATTTTATTAAATATTCCCGAATACATTTTGACTATCGGATATTTCATTAATGTTTTATCTTTAATAAGAATACATGATGAAAACATTTTTGCAACTTAGGATACTAAATATAATTACAAGATATTTTGTTGCTAATATGTTTAACATATTTAGGCATAAGATGATAAATAAAGTAAATAATAAAACATGAATTTCAAATACCACCGATTTTTTGCCTCTGTTAATTAATTTACACTTTTATTAGCACAAAATAAAAACAATCGAACATAGGTGTTCTTCGATACTTTAATGGATGTCAGATCTTTGTATTTTCAGAGGCCAACATCTTTCTCAAACAGAATTGAAAGATGAACAATTTTCGTAGAAAAGATTAAGTTTTCGCAGCCTTGCATACTCTTAAAAAGTGTGGATTAATATATAAAGTCCATAGCTTAAAAAAATAAACATGTTCTACAGCTTAATGAATCCCAAAATTTATCTTGGAAATTTGATTTTTTTTAAACAATGAGCAGAGCCGTAAAATCTCTTTATCTAAATTAATATTTCGCTTTCCCTAATTTTTTTAGTACCTAATATATATTTAGTAAAATAAATGTTTATCCTTCATATCCTGATATTTTAAAATATATATTTTCAATCGTTTTTAGCAAGTTCAGCACAAAATAGTGTAGATAATTGGTATCCAAATTTTCAGACTGAAATCAATCTCTAATAAATAAACTGATAAGTGTCTCGTTAAAATCAGAAATTAGCATCCACAAGTAAAACAAGTATATTGATATATAAATAATAACAAAAATATTGATTATAAAAAATATCCACAAAAAATATATCAACACACTCACATGCATCATATAACATGTAGTAAAATATCAACACATAGTCAAATATAAACATTTGTCAAAATATCTACATGAACCTATCAAAATGACCAATAATTTAACCATATATCTATACGCATGTAACAAAATATCAACATAACCAAATAATAATTAATATGTACTAAAACGCCCACATTTAATGAACTATCATCCTGTTAAAATTATTGGTACATAAATAAATATTAACATGTGCCAAAATGTCTACATATAAGAAAATATTAACAAATATCAGAATACCAACATGTAACAAATGTCCAAAATGTAACATTAGATAAAAAGAAAGCATCGTGAAGTTCTGGCTTTCTGGTGTGAAACTCAGATAACCAGCGATCATCGTTTGTGGTTTTCATTGTTTAACGGAAGAAAATAAATGGATCGATTGTTTACGATTTTCTAGTATTACAGACAAAATAGAACGACCATGAACTTTCTTACTGGTTTACTACAACCCGTATCGAAAACATACAACCCTGCGTTGTTTTTTGTGCTCACAATTCGTTCAGACTATCCTTGTGTGTGTATGTCTATATATACATAAGCACCACGTTTACAACCCGTTCGGTTTTTACGCCTCTATCTACAGTTACTACTATTATTACTATTAGCACCGCGTCTTACTACCCGTTTGGGCTATACGCACTTACGCTAACGTGTAATGGTAGTGTGATTGTGAGATTAAATGGAGGAACTACAGTATAACGTGGAATCCAAACCACGGTAGAGACCTTCCATTCCCCACATTCACAAGTTGTGATTAATACATGTCTTGTCAGAGGTGAAGGAAGGGTTTGGTAATCAGATAAATCTGTGCCGGGACCGAGGATTGAACCCCGGACCCTCAGCATAGAAGTCTGACACCTAGCTCCAAGACCACCAGGTCACCCATCTACAATTAACTCAACATTAATGACACATTCAACAACCAAGTGGCCTGCTTCAGTGCCCGCATGGTCTAAGGTGTCACTTTCGTGTTAGACTAGACTGCCGATGATAGGAAGATCGGGGCTGAAATACCGGTTGGATGTACGGGAGGGGATTTTTTCCAAAATTATTTTCCCCACTT
Source organism: Timema monikensis (assembly GCA_902151445.1). Lineage (NCBI taxonomy): Eukaryota > Metazoa > Arthropoda > Insecta > Phasmatodea > Timematidae > Timema > Timema monikensis. Next base: position 31,557 of record CABFVZ010000100.1, read on the forward strand.
ACTCCACATAAATGTTTGTACACTTCCTCTAAATTCAGTCTTCCTCATCCCTTACTCACTAGCATAATTAGTACATATGAGAATAACCTGATAAGGAATTAAGACGGGGTACTAAAATAAAAGGGATGTAGTAAATACATGTATTTATGGTATTACCGGTCTTAAGATGAATTCAACTGAAGGTAAAACCTTAAACTTGGGATCCCTTAAGTTAATTTGCTATGTTTAAATGGATGGATAGTTTACTGAAACAATTAAAGGATAATTTTCCAAAATGGAATAGTAAATATATAACTATAGCTTAGAAAAATTCCAATTCAACTCTCGTAATTTCAGATTTCTTAATAAGACTTTTTCATTACTTTTATAGCTTTGTTGATAAGTTATTAATTGACGATACTTTTCCAGAACAGTTTTAATGTTAAGCTCTTAATAATTCGTATGAATCTCTAAAGATTTTTTTTTTTAATTCCCTCAAATATGGTTAATATTTTTGACTCCACGAGTATATTATTAGAGATTTGTTTTGAGTTAAGCATACGGCACATTTCTTCAATTGTTTGGTGAGTTCTTGGCATCAGTAAGCACTAGGACTGTCGTTCATATGTCAGCTGCTATAAAAGTGAAATATTTGTAAACGCAGGATGTAAGTTGTTGTTGACGCTGGGTAAAAAAATATATTGGATCTATGGAAGAATCAACCTATTTATTGTTGTAAAATTAAGGTAAGTGAACTAAAGTTATAGATTTCTATGCTTCGCCTCTTATTACTCTTCCGGGTAATGTAAAAATTTAGATTAATGGGGGAAGAAATAAGAAAGTATAGTTTGGAAGAAATGTATACCTTGATATTTTTTACGAATGACTATTTGGAGCAACCTTTAGAAAATATTTTGTTTATGATCAACAATATCAACATTATAATATACGAGCAGTTAGACCCGTTGTTCATAAGGTGAGCCGCATCTAAACTACCTATATCAAATTAGGGCTTTTAACATCCAGTGATCAACATTTTTAAAGTTCCTATTTGTATAATCCTGAACTAACTATGGCAATCCCAAGCCAATTATGTTAGTCAATAGATTAAAATAAATTAAACCTATGAAAAAATGTATCTATCCTCCAAACTGAGTGCACGAACGAACTCGATGTTTGCCTGATCACGATCATAAGATAAGTGAAACCAATTAGTAAACATTTTACAGAAACATGTTGGGAAATTGAGCATAAATGCTTACCAATGAGCGTAAATGAAATAATAAACTATGATAGAGAGATAATCAATGAGTATTATGGCTTCTCAAAGAACATTACGATTCGCTGAGCTATCATACTCAGTAACAGTTACTCCGACGAAAAATAGTCAAAAGACCATTTTTGTAGGAAATTAAATTCTCTTTAGCTTTTGTATTTATACTTTTGTCCAATGAACAGCCAATTTTGAATCAGGTTTGGATCACTGGTGAAGGTAAGAACATGATTCGAGTCCCAGAAGGTGAGAGGAACTGTTTTATTATAAATTGGTTCATAGCTAACGCTCCAAATAAATATAAGTACACTTCATTTAAACTATATCTTATCCCCATTAGTGTAAATATGTGAAAAGCACGAAAATGGAGTAAGTTGTGAGATCAATAATTTATCAGTGCTATTTAACGTGTGTTTTTTTTTAACCAACTGACTACATCAGCCCTCATATTACAAAATAGCTTAATTCTATAACTAACACAACAAATACTCTTGCGGTCAATTAATCACCCTTAAAGGTGGTAAAGGAAATCCATTTTCAACCAACGAAAATATGTTATAACCTTGTCAGGAATCAAACTGAGGCCCCTATATCTCAGTAAGGAGATACACTACCGAGTGAGATAAGGAGTCAACCAACCATTCTGCCTTTAAAAATCCGAAATATTCCGTCATGTAATTGCAACATTAATTCACGGTTATCATGACCAAATAGGTGCGCGCACACTAAATGTGGCATATCCATGCTCGTCGATAGAAGAAGTCACAAGAAAAACCTGCCGGTAAAATATTCATATCCAAATTACTGTGCTACTTTACAGGCCAACGTGAAATGTTCATAGTGGTATGGATAAGGGGGTGGGGGTGGGGGGGGGGAAGAGGTAGG
>CABFVZ010000100.1:33878-55420 GCA_902151445.1 Timema monikensis
TTTTTTTTTTTTTTTTCAAAAAGAGTTTCACATAGTTAAATGCACTCTAGATATCCCATGATTTTTTTAAATATAATTTCACCTTCATTTTAATTTATCCTAAGAACGGTAGCATAAAACACAATATCTAATGAGTTCCAATAAACAAATAAAAGCGATTCAATTTATCTTATCGCGCGCATAGGTGGCCGTACGGTCTAAGGCGCTACTGTCACTGTATATTAGACTACGTATGACGGGGAGATAGAGGTTTGAATCTCGGTCGGGTGTACTGAGGGTTGTTTTCCAAAATGGTTTTCCACTCTCCCTTTCACGCAAGTGTGGGTACACTCTTCAAAAATATAGCCTCCATCATTTCTAAAACCATTAGAATAATTAGTAACTAAGCGTACAGCCCGAACGGGTAATAAGACGTGGTGCTAAGAAAAAAAATCTTATTACACTCACGTATCGATTACACTGCTTAGTGATGAATGTTACACTAACATTGGGTCTGCTGTGAACCAGTTATGTTAATAATCTAATATTATATTTATGAAAGTCCCAAGGATCTGAAGAATGTTTTGTTCACCAGGTACCGGAAAACAATTAACGGTACCTTGGAAACATGAAAATAATTTGTACAGTATATATAAAAATCGTATAATTAAATATATGTAGTCTACTACTGTCATACAACCTTATCACTTTTTTACCCTTGGATTTTGTTTGGTGCGTTGGACAGTTCGAGTATATAGATTACCATGTCACACACCTCTGACACTGGACGTTTCAAACCAGTGTCGAAAGTTATACCTGCAGGCAAGTGGATGATTCATGTTAAAACAATATATAGCTAGCTTTTATTCTATGCAGTTTGGATCAGATCTGGTTCAAAAGTAGTACTCAATTTTGTAACAAGAAGAGGGGCTGACCAATAAACTGGTCTGGTTGTCATATAATATATGACAAGCAGACCAGCTTATTGGTCAGCATATTATGCTTTCTTGCCACTGATTTTTATTTTCACTGTGTCATACTACCGGTTCTGGTTAACTGCAAATATAATAATTTACTCTAATAGAGTAGGGATGAGGAAGGAAGCATTTTAGAGGTAATCTACCCACAGGAGAGTTGGAAATCACTAAGGAAAACCTAACCTCAATAGACCCGACTGGTATTCGAGTCCCGATCTCCGCATCTTTAGAAAAATCCGTCTACTTATCAGTACTCTCTTCTTCCTTGTACATTACATCAGGTAGGTTCAGCCAGCTGATACGCAATGGGTAGAAGGGGGTGGAGGGGGAATATTTGAAAGGATCTGGAAGGATCAGGGTTCAATTTCTTCTATACCAGTATTCTGTAAATGGAGCCTTCCATAGCCTGACCGTGACATACATATGCAGGGCTGGTGGCGTCAGAGGGATTCCAGTCTAACGCGCTGATTGAAAGTGTGAATAAAGAAGACATTGTTTGAGAAGTTTTGGTGTATAAGGTTTTGAAGCGGCGTTTCATACTTGTAGACTGGTGTTGGAGCTATGTGACAAGGTTAGGAAGTAAACACTTCTCTCTTTCTCTGACGATAAGATTGTTTAGAAGAAAGAGTAAGGAATGAGAATAGAAAGGTCAGAAAGTGAGACAACCTGTTTTAATTCATGATAAATAATCTTAAAGTGGATATTTTATATATATTTGCAAAAGTAGAACACTCGTGAATAGACAAATAATTACACTGGTGTTTTTTTAATTCATTATTTAAAATATAAGCAATAAAAATCATTGTTAGCTACATTTCATGGAAAAGATTAGAAAGAAACAGGACCTTGGGCCTATAAATGATACTATGATACTTTTGTATTGAATCTTTGTAACTACAATTAATACTATTTGTATTATTATAAATTAAAAATGTATGCTCATATGGATGAATTTATAGTAAGGGGCTTACAACACTCATATACCTTACCACTCTGTTATCCCTCTTGAATACTTGCCACCACATATTAATGGATTTTTACGTTCTTGTTTCTAAAATTTCTTATTAAAGCAATGAGAATACATGTTACGGTGCAGCGCACCGATTTCTCTCAATTTTTTCTTAAAATTTATAAGATAAAAGTGAGAGAAAGTACGTGTGGTGCACCGTAACATGTGTTCTCATTGTATTAATTGTATATAGAATATATTATTTCATTTGTGATCTTTGGTGTAATGTTTCTATACAAAATACATTGTTTTACTAAAAACTCATGAATTTTGTCAAACAAAATAATAGGCCTATACATTGTTGTAGAAACATTACACCAAAGATCATAAATGAAATAATATACAATGTTACTTAACCTATGGCACTAATAACTAGGATGGAACACTGCTACATACAAATTGAGAAAAAAGAAATATCTTTGTCCACCAAAGCACATAAGAATCAAATTCATTTTCAAATACCTGAGTTAAAAAGTGTATATATTTACTTATAGCTGAGAAATTATTGGTTTTATAAAAATGCATTTCTAATAAAAAATCATTATCCTTCAATTTATTTAGCACCGCGTCTTACTAACCGTTCGGGTTATACGCTTGAATACTAATTACTCTAATAGATTAGGAATTGGGAAGGTTGAATTTAGAGGAAGTGAACCCGCATTTGCGTGGAGAGAGAGTGGAAAGTTATTTGTTAAAAACCACCGCTAGCTCACCCGACTGAGATTCGAGCCTCGATCTCCCCGTCTTTGGCAGTCTAGCTGAACACGACTAGCGCGTTTGCTAACTATGCAACCAAGTCGGGTCATTATGTTTAAAAGTACTACAACTTTACAATAATAAGTTAGTTCATATCTCAAATACTTGCGGAGAAAAGATGAAAATTTGAAAACTCTACCCCATGTAAGGTACCCTCATAGTAATTTTCATGAGAGAAAGAGAATTTTACATCTTGTTTATAATGATAAAAAGCGTCTAGATAGAAAAGTTAATCAAAATCGTTGGATAAAATTTCCAGAAAATCGATATTTTCACTTTTTGAACTTCAGTAAACCACCCTTAAATTTAGGGTTAAATATCTAACTCCAATAATCCCTTGGTGGAACTTTAAATAAACTCCAGATATCAAGTTTTATCCTAATCGGTAACATAGTTTTGGCTCTAGTCTGAGGTACAGAGAAAAAAATGGCAATGCGAAAACCACTTTTTAAGTTTCAGAGGATTATGAAACGTTGGCATTTATCAAAATCTCGTATTTGATTCTTTTGAAGATCACAATAATTTCTCTCCACGGTATCGATATAAATTAAAAATATGAGTTTTTATTCCAACATTAATATATATATAGTTATAGATGCTACCTTTTTAATGTTTAAAATATACTTAATGATCAGCCCTGTGATTGGTATAATTGGTTTGAAATGATCTTCAAAATACCTGCTACTACTACAATACTTTAATTTATTAAATTACAGTTTATACTTTATAAATATAATTCGACATTATTTGTTTCGTTTATTGACGTCAACATGTTATATCTACTCACGTAGTGAATATTTATTTTTTTAGTTCTTATTAATGTTTGTTATTTATGATTTTATTATGTTAAAAATCATATTGACTCTCAAATTTCAGTAACATTTTGAGTTATCAAGATTATTATGATGTCTGGAAGTGTTTTAAAAAAGCACCAATAAATATTTTGTCCAGTGTACAAAATGTCCTAAAATAAAAAGGCTGTAAGGGATTGTCACAACATTTGAAGGGGATCCATGGAATTCGGATCAACAAAAGATATTCAACAAAAGCTCTCAACAATGGCAGTGCTATCGGTGTATCATTTGAAGGTGTATAAAAGGTATTAGTGGGAAGAGAAGCATTATTGCTTTTACTAAAAATTATCTATGAATTAAATTATAGCCAAACTGGTTGAATGGGTTGGACACTGTTAATGAAATAATAGCAATAGTTATGCATCTAAGGCCTTTTTATTAACGCTATAAAAGTTGTATTGGATGAATTAACAATTGTTTTGGATTGTCCAATTTTTATAATGTATAGTTATGCCTCTTAAGACATTTTCTTTCTGTCATATAAGTTTTAATGGGTGAATAAGTGATGGTTTTATATCAAACAAAGTTAATAATGATCGGGTTTTACACGTTTTAAGATTGAAAACTCCATAAACTTTCCGTATTTTTCAGGATAGAAATATTAATTTTACTGTATCTTATATAAGAGGATATCACTAAGAATATGTTGTCACTTTCATTGTGTCCTATTAAATTATTGATAAAATAATTATTTAAGATAAAATTTTCATTGCTGTTGAATAATTAAATCAATTTGAGATAAAACTAATAGCTTACATTTGACTATGTTCTTCTTAATATTTTGACATTTATTGCAAAAATATCTAAAAATTCCATTGACTTTAAAATTTCCTTTAGTTGTACTTGTCATTTGCCTGATAAACCAAATTTTCTAACTTCTCCACGGGAATATCAACCCAGATGTATGTACATCTGTAAGGCCTTTTCCTTAATGGCATTAAAGTTTTGGTTTACCTCATTGGTCTTGGGGTAAGGTGCTCGCCTAAGGACCCGATGTTCGTGGGTTCAAACCCAGCCGGGATAAATGGATTTTTCTTGAACGACAAAAATCCGTAGCACAACTTCTTTCGGAGTAAATTTTATTATTATTAGCACCGCGTCTTACTACCCATTCGGGTTATACGCACTTACGCTAATGTGTAATGGTAGGGTGATTGTGAGATGAAATGAAGGACCTACAGTTTAACGTGGAATCCGAACCACGGTGGAGGCCTGGCACTCCCCACATTCACAAGGTGTCTTGTCAGAGGTGAAGGAAGGGTTTGGTAATCAGATAAATTTTTGGCGGGACCGAGGATTGAACCCCAGCCGCCAGCAGAGAAGTCTGACACCTTACCCCTAGACTACCAGGCCACCCTTTCGGAGTAAAATTAAAGCCGTCACGCCCCATGTCGATTGTGGCATGTAAAATAAACCTGGATCATATGTGAAAATACCTTTCCTGGCAAATTTGGTAAGCCCTTTCGTTCTCACTCATAGAAAAATCCTCGTGTGCTGATATAGTCAGTCGTTTCAGAAAGTGCACGTTAAATACAACAAATTAATAAAAACATAGCAGTTTCAATGGATGAATAAACCATATATTGGGATTGAACAATGTTAATGAATCATGGTTACGCCTCGAAGGCATTTTCCTGAATCCCAGAGAATTTTCAATGGATATATAAACAACATATTTGGGTTGTACTAATGTTATAGCTCACAGTAATGGATCTAAGACAAAGCAGCTGTCTACTCAATCCTCCCCAACCCATGGAATAATAATATTCCATCTGATATCAAAGCAAGTGGATGTGCCGTGAGCCGGTCTCCTATCAGTGACTGCTATCAGGAAAGAAGGAAAGGAAAGAGGTGTAACACACAAAAAGCATATCTCACCGTCTCTTCGCGTGCGGGATTGACCATTCCGTGATACCCTTCGCGTCCAATTGTCGCGGCCACCTCTGGCAACAGAAACAGCGTCAACTTAGAGAGATGCGTCAATAACTATGTTCTTAAAATGGGGTGTTTATTGTTGTTGTCCTAGGTTAAGTTATTTTGTAAGTTTATGTCCCTATATATGTGATCGTCTTCATACACAGATAAAATTATCCCTGGTGCTAATGTTAGGTGTTTTAGTGTTGCTGTGTTAGGTAAAGTTAGTCCGTAAGTTTATGTCCCTATATATGTGTTCGTCTTCATACACAGATACAATTATCCCTTGTGCTAGTGTTAGGTGTTTTAGTGTTGCTGTGTTAGGTAAGGTTAGTTTGTAGGTATATGCCTGTATGTGTTCGAACTACTGCCCAAATACTACAATTCCCAGTTATTTTTTTATTGTTGCGTGTCTAGTATTGCTGTCATACATAGAGTCAGTTTGTAAGCTTATGTCCCTGTAGATGTGTTCGTTTGATACCCAGATACCGTACTACAATTATTCCTGGAGCTAGTATTAGGTTTTTAGTGTTGCTGTCCTAGGTTAAGTTAGTTTGCAAGTATATATCCCCGTGTGTGTTCTTCCTATTACACAGAGACTATAGTTTCTGCTGTACCTTGATTTTATCTATGAATGAATATGTATTTTAATAATACAAACAAATTTTTTTGAGGTCAACATTGTTACCATTTTACTATATTTTTAGTGTTATTTTATAGGTATTGATAATATCTATCAAAAATGAAAACTTCAGATCAAATTACTTACTTCATTATAACTTCCCCGTCCCTAACACATAAGTATAAGTGAAAGCGTCTAGTCCGGCTGAGTAATAAAGCGGTATCAAAATATCTAGCCCAATCTTGAAAACGACGTGGGCTGGTTTGCCTGACCAAGTAGTGCATGGGCTCCGTGTGCTTGTGTAAGGCGGATCCCGGTCATCAGGAAGATTAAAGTTCATGGGGGGTCTTCAGGGATTACCAAGACGTAGGGGTGTATAGTCCCACCCTCACCTTATACCCACCCGTTTCCTTCTCTCACTAGACATCCTCCGTCAACTCTGACAAATCTTTGTTATGAAGCTAAGAGGGTGCTATGTGCGAATAGGCTAAGATTCAAAAAAGGATGCATTAACTTTGGAAAATCGACCTTATCGAATATGCATTTGCGACTCATGTAGTTTTACCGTTTAAACTGCGCGCTCCCAGTAAGTGGGGTGGTATATTCTCTTTTTTAAAAGGAGGGAAATAATTATTTAATTTCTACTTTCGGCAAAGTGTATGAAAAACTATTATAAATAGATATGTGACAGTGAGCTAAGCTCTTCAATTTTTTTTATGCTTATAAAGATTTTAAAATCGTTATTCAACCCCATTAAGACCCTGCCATCAAACTAGCCTCCCTTTGACTGTTATAGTGGACTGTTTGACTAATTTTCAATGAGGTAGAAGTACACACTTCACATATTTATTTAAATTAAAGCAAAGCATGTCTCATCGGAAATTACCAATGGTCTCTTACATAGTTGAATTTTGTTTTCTGTTATTGTTATTATTATTATTATTATTATTATTATTATTATCATCATTATTATTACTATCATCATCATTAATTATAATATTGTCATAATTATTACTATCATCATCATTAATGATAATATTGTCATAATTATTACTATCATCATCATTAATTATAATATTATTACCATTATTATTAATATTATTATTATTATTAATATCATTATCATTATTATTAATTATTATTATTATTATTATTATTATTATTATTATTATTATTATTATTACTGACCGTCATAGCTCAAGTCAATGTGGTCAATCTGATGACCCACACTCACGCAGTAGCCTGGGGGAACATTAAATAAATACCCTTGCTGGAACATGGGAAAAAGCCTATTATTAAAATAAAAATATTTATTTTAAAAAGTTCATGTTTGCATTGCATAATTTATTTATTTGATTAGTTAAAATAGGTATAAATATATATTTATAGTGCTAAATTATTTTGTGAAGCTCTGTGTGTGTGTGTTTGTATGTGTGTGGGCGTGTGCATGCGTGCGTGCATATTTCATAATATACTTTGGGATATTGATAAAAAAAATGTTGGCAATAACGTCTGAAAGATTCAACCAACCAAAAATACAATGTATTTAAAATATTTTTTATTAGGAGTTTTCTGTAGGCTTATATTAATTTAATGGAATTACTAAATGTATCTTTGGCGCACAATGCAAATTTTAGTCAAATTTAGCTATTGGTATTAAAAACATTGGCCCACCCTGGCTATAGTTTATTAGTAGAGAACTCTAAGGTGTACTGTTTACTATATGAGTCAGAACATTACATACTAACCCAGTGGCGCACCCACGGGGAGGACTAAGGGGTTTAAAGCCCCCCCCNNNNCCCCCCCCCCTCAAAAAGTAAAGAAAGGAAAAGAAAGAGAAATAACGAAACGAACGCCTTAATTAAATCATGGACGTTTCTGTATCTTATCATTTTGGAAAGTGATATTTGGGATAATTAATTTATAAATGGGCCCATATGTAAATACACTCTTTACAACATCCTATCATTAATTTTAATATAGTAAGACCCATGCTTCTCAAACCTTCCACACACCACAGGTTACCAATCACTGAGTGCTTCCCGGAATTGACTTCTGGATCTTTCAAGATAATTCTTGGCCACCTTATAAGCGATCGCTGTTTCAGAGGTCATATTTTCTGGGAATTTCTTGAACTATAAAGGGACTAGTGGAAATCGTGAGTTTGTTAGTGATCTGTTATTGTTGGTTTGTAATTTATTTAGAAGAAGGTTGGAGTCAGCAAGTTGATTCCATAATCTGTACACACATAATTTTGTCTAGTTTTTTTTTATTTTTAAATGTAACTACTTCCTAAAGTACAATTTCAAATAGAACGCCCCTACCTACCCCCCGCTTCCAACCATAATACTGGGTGTGCCACAGTACTAACCTAATATAGGATAGGGTGATTATTAGGCTAACATCTAACATTACACCAACATTTGCACCTATATATTTACTAATTGTGTGATTGAATTCACAAACTAACTTAACCTAGGACAGCACGTCTAGTACTGCATACCTAGCCCTAATTAAAAAGCAGGACCTATAATTCAACCTAGGACATTACTTCAAAAACTATCCACCCAGCATTTACATTATTAATCCAGTAGTATTTATATAAAATGTGCATTAAATGTATTAACCATAATTTTAAGTTATCGCGCTAACACAAGTGAATTTAAAAGTTTATTCCAAGGGATAGGGATGATGTGAGCTCATTTTAGAGGGAGTTAGCCCACATTTGTGTAGATAGAGGGTAAAAAAAAACCATAGTAAAATTCACATTTGTAAATCAATCCTCCAGGTGATCTCCTGAAATGAGAGTTGAACCTCGACTTTCTGTAACCAACAAGACAGTATATGTCAAGTCTAACGAATTAGAAGACGTGACCACTGATGCGACTATTTTAAACCTTACATGTTCTGTGTGCCAAAGTCCTCGCGTAGCCCAATTTCCTGTCGGCGATGCTTGCGGTACACCCCCACCCCCTGTCAATATTTGTTCTAGCCCTCCCCTCTCCTTCCGCCCTTCCCCCCTTCATCAAAACCACGGGGTCTGAAGGAGAAAGAAGAGCATTGTTCTAAAGCCCCCAGTCACTCCTGATTGCCTTTCCGTCAAACATCCCTTTTTCCCTCCGTCAAGTCATACGACTTTACCTGTCTGCGTCATCTCATATAGGCGCCCCGTTACATATATGTCTGTGCCGAGAGCTCATAGGTACATACAATCCATGTGTTGTGGAAAAGAGGAAGGGGGCTGTCCATTCTCTCGCAGACTCAGATTAGAGGAGGATTTATAAAAGCAAAGGAGTAAAAAAAAAATGAATGAGTGGAAAATTTATATCGATTTGAAGAAACCTGTATCAGCGGGCACACAAACTAATTGTAAAGCTCCTCAAGTCGGTGTTTTATTGTGACGTGGCAGTTGAGTAAATTTCTCCCACCTTCTTCTCTCAAATTCGGATACACTTACCGTTAATTCTACCTTCATCTATCCTGTAAATCTACTTACTTACTCAATGGAATTAGGAACTCGAAAGTTTATTGCCACATTTAAAAAAAACACCAACTATCCCTATCCTGAGCTAGCTCTCCACCTCCTTACACCCTATTTCTTTAAAATCCAGTTTAATGTTATCCCTCCATCTCTATCTAGGTCTTCCCACTGGTCTTTTCCCATGAACAAGGTTCTAGAATCTCCCATTCGCGCTTCAGTGCAGTTGTAGAGGGTTATAAAACGTCGACGTTTAATAAAATCTCGAGCTCAAATTTGTTGATGATCACAATACTTTGCCTCCGAGGTGTCGAGAGAAAATAAAAATAAAAATATTGAAGAATACTATTTAGTAGACAACTATAAGGAATCCAATATGAAAGAAATAATTTTGAAACACTTTGATATTGTGTCTTGGTATTTTTTACTTTCTCAAAAAAGTATGTCTAAAAAATATTTTTTTAATGGTATGGACTGTAGATGAAGGCTAAAGTTTTGTTAGTTATTAAACTTTAAAGGAGGTTAGAAAAATATGGACCTAGGGATTTTTTTTTCTAAAAAGGGGTGAACAATTATTATGATATTTGTAATAAGTAAGTTTATCGTAAGGTTTTTTCACTGGATATGTATTAATTTGAGGTAGCAATGATTGGAGGGAAAGCGAAAGACAATTTAGAAATAAAAATCTTAAGTTATTCCGACCTAAGTCAGAACCCCATCCTCTCCGTCACTGGCTATTGAGTTTATTGTAGAATTGACACCTTAGCCCATGGGATCACCATAATATGTAGTAGGACATAATTCTAAAGGAAGTATGGTCACATTTTAGTGAAGGCAATCAAAAATAGTTTGTAAAGGGGGAAATACCTCCTATTTCAATACTAAAATAGTTTGTAAAGGGGGAAATACCTCCCATTTCAATACTAAAATAGTTTGTAAAGGGGGAAATACCTCCCATTTCAATACTAAAATAGTTTGTAAAGGGGGAAATACCTCCCATTTCAATACTAAAATAGTTTGTAAAGGGGGAAATACCTCCCATTTCAATACTAAAATGGTTTCCCATTCTCTCTTCATGCTAATAAAGGTACCAATTTCAAAATAACTCTAGCTTATTAAGCCCTAATCTCTAAAGAGTATATATATGGATGGTCTAGACGTGCAATAAGAAGGGGAACATTTAAAATATAATTCAGTGAGATGGTTTGCCGAAGTTGGCTAACCTGGATCTTATAGCAATTTGTTCTTCTTGTGATCAGACTATAGAAAGAGCCCAGTGAAGTAGGCCTAACTGTCGCGTGCTCTTGTGGGTGGGGGGTGGGAAGGAGGGATCGAGTGATAGTCGTTACAGCCACAGAACCATGACGGGCGCTCCGCAACAGGGACCCGACGAAAAGAAGACAGAGGGGTGTCTTGTGAAGCGTGTCGGGCTGGCACGCGCCGCGGACCACGGACTACACACACGTGGACACCACATAGCTCAGTGGCTCGGTCCTCTCTAGGTTTTTGTGACAGCATGGCTGCATTTACATACCCTGATTTTGGTCGGAAGAACGATTTGAAAAATTTAAACTTTTTTTCTTTACGGCCAACATTGATAGCATTTTACTATATTATTTATGTTATTCTGAGGTGATCAAGATATGGGAGTGTCTATAGATAGATTATATTTAGTTAATATCGTTAAAATCTTGTAAATGAACAGCAACCAAATGGTCTAGGACTCTTAAGGCGTCACTCTCGCAGTAGAGAAAATATACTACTTATGACGGGGAGATCGGAATTTGAATCCCGGTCGGATGTACTAGGAATGTTTTTTCCTAAATATTTTATAAAGGTTTTAGTACTCTCTCTCTCTCTTTCTCTCTCTCTCTCTCTCTCTCTCTCCACGCAAAAATGGGTACACTTTCTCAAAGTTCAACCTTCCCCATTTCATATGCGTATTGCCCAAACGGATAGTAATATGCAACGACAAATAAAAATATGTATAGGCTTAGGTAGCAAAATGCCTTTGTGTAAACCAAAGGGTTTTTCAGGAGAGGTTAAAAGTTTTATATATACATATGCACCAAAAAATATAATTCAAATATGCCAACTTATTTTTCTAGTTTTTGAGGACAGAAATGCATGTATGTAATTTAATTTTAATTATTCACATATTTAAATTGTTGTTTATTGCAAACGTCTATTAGGTTTAACATATCAAATGAAAAATAATAGGTTGTTAAAATTGGAAACGTGAAACTACAATGCAGGTTGTAAGATCTTATCCACACATCAATTTGTGGATTGTATTCTTCCACTGAGATAGTATTACTAGAATAAAATATAATTTTGAAAATGATGGAAAAACACAGCCGATTTTTTTAATCAAATTACTTGCCAATATTTTCTTATTGGGTATATGTGTAGAATTGATTTCCATAATATTTAACATTTGAATGACTGTTTTCACTAAATCCTTCAACTGTTGTGACATGTATTTATTATATACAAACATTTCACGTTTATAATATAGTATTAATACATCCATGTGATATTAATGTGTTGTCAAGCTAATAATCAAGTTATATTTGGAGTAAAAGTCAATGTATATTTTTAGGAAGTGTTAAAAAATCAATATTATAATATTTCGAGACGCACCCGGCTGATAATTATCCCAAATCTTCTTTTTTAGCTGTACAAAACACAGGGTTTGTAGTAAATTCCAACTATAGTTAAGATGTTTTGTTATTTTAACTTTCTCGCTATCTTACAGGTAGAGAAAGATTGTGATCGTAAAAAAAAATCTAACTCGAGATTTTGATGAATCTTGACGTTTCATGACCCCCCAAATCCGAAAAAGTGGTTTTTGAATTTCCGTCGGTTTGTCTGTCTATCTGTACCACCAACTAGAGCCTATACTATTTTACCGATCGGGCTAAGAATTGGTATCTAGAATTTTCATGGAATTTCCCCGAGGCATTTTTGGAATTTAATATTTAACCCTAGTATTAATGGTAGTTTACTAAAGGGCAAAAAGAGAAAAAGTAGATTTTCTCAAAATCGGCTATAACGATTTCTAAACATTTATAAATATTCCAAACAAAATGGCTACTCTCAATATTTGGGAAAAATGACTTTAAGGGCTCCGGTCTGATGTGTAAATTATCATTTTCTATTATATCTCCGTAACTCTTTGAGATATAAAATTACTTATCACTACAAATATGTAGATATATTTATTATACAAATATTTTTTCCGAGTAATATTTTTATAAAACCGATCATTTTCAAGCTATACGCAAATATATATATTTCTTAACTTTTCGAAAACTAACTATTGCGACCGTAATAAAATCTAACCTGAAATGTTGATGGATTCCGACGTCTCATGACCCCCCGAACCCTAAAAAGTGTTTTTTGCAATGCCGTTTGTCTGTGTGTCTGTTTAAACTTAATATTAAGAGTATTTTAATAAAGGGCGAAAAGAACAAATCGATTTTCTCAAAATCGGCTCTAACGATTTTGATTAGTATTCGTATCTAGACGTTGATTAATATTATAAATAAACTGGCTATTTTAATTTTACCATTAAAATTATTTTAGTGTACTTTACAGAAGCGGATATTTCCGTATCTCCACAACTATTTGAAATAATAAATAACTTATAATTGCAAGATTGTAGTACTATTAAAAATAAAAAACTTTTATATGAAGTATATTTTTATAAACCCAACATTTCTGAGATATTGGCAAATATATTAATACAATTTTGTGATCTTTATTTGTAAAGAGATACTACTTAAGTTTTAACGCAATAATTCTTCATGTCATAGGTAAATGATTGTACAACAATGATCTATCTCTATTTTAGACTCAATACTTTATATTAATATTTATATTAATACTTAATATCAATATTTAATATTTACATATTTTATTGGTCAAAATCTATAAATGAAGAATCTAATAGCAATGCGATGACATGAAGATGTACAACACCTAATAAAATGTCGAAATTTCTAATACGAAGTGTTGACCCTTGTGGACCCAATAAAGCTTTTTTTTTATTGGTTCAAACATACAAATGAGGACATTAATTCTTTAAAAGTAAGATTTTAAAATTTTAAACCGAGAATCAAAAAATGTTTTACTTAAGTATAGTGCAATTTATGCTTTGGTTTGCTAGTGTATATTATTTCGTTTCACATATATTACGAGCTTTGAGTAAATATCTCCATTTTTAAACAATAGAGCCAGAAATTCCGTGCGGTGTTCCGTAAAATTTATTTTTAAATATTTGTTACAGAACTCAACCACTTTTTTATGTAATCGGGAACTTTGTTTTAATGTAGATCTTGGAATAATTTTTGAAAGTATTGACATCCAGTTTTAAATATATAATTAAAGCCATTGTTAGTTTCCGTAACTAATCATACACGTACAGTACATCCTACAATTACACATTCTGCCAACATTTTGAGAAATAAATGGGTCAATAAGTTCTTCAAAATCAATTTCATGAGCCAAATCCCAATAAATAAATCTGAATTCAAAGTTTCGTAGAACAATTTAACTGCAAGAACTTCCTGCTTTTAATAATTATTTGTAGTTTAAGTGAATCAAAAAAGCAAAATCAATGAAAACTTGTGAAAATCTAAAGAGGGCCCTTGTTTAAGGAAGGATCCAGTTTAAGGGTAATAGAGGATATTCACCTTGGTCATACCCCTTACCCTTTAAATTTCTCCTTGATGTGTGATTTAGTGGTTATACCGACTATCATACAATTTAAATTTATTATATCGAGAGAAATATGCTTGGTTATACGTCCAAACAGAAATATATTAAAAGAGTATGGATAAAAGAGAAAAGGAGCCTAGTATAAATAATTCACCCTTAGTAAAATAAAGAATGGGTGAGGAATACCAAGTGGACCCATCATATATTAAAACTTTTACCTCCCCAGTCACCATCAATCCAATCTCAGGCAAAACTTACACCATATACCATGTGACCACCAGTGTCTGTGTTTATTTAACCCGTAGTCCAAATAAGCTCCTCATCTAAGCCATCCGCATATTTGCATGAATGCTATAGGAAGAATAAATATAAAATGTATATGAAATGTACCCGAATTAGTGGTGAGAGCAGAGTATTTAGCCAATTAGGAACAAAATCTTTAGTAGACCTACACCTAGGAAATAATTAGATACACAGACCTCTTTTTTAAAAGAAAAATCAGGCCAGATAAGCCTGACACCTTTGTATGCATTCCCACCAGTGAAGGTGTTAACTAAGAGTAACTGCGCTTACAATGTTGAAAACTCACAGTAAACAGTGGCGTGAAAGTCTTCAAGTCATCTGACCCGCTCGGCTAAGGTCGCAAATCTTCAATCACAAATATTACACGTAACCTTCACGTCCTCCCCCCAACCCAGACCTCTTATTTGCATGGATGACAGGGTGAGAGGGTAAGGGGGGGGGGGGGGCAGGGTTGGTCTTGTCGGGACAAGGGTCTCCNGTCTCACCGAACAAAAGGAAGCCCCGACACAATGTTTCCTGCTATTGGAACAATGGTCAAAGCTTGGACTCGATTGAAGGACCCCCAACCCTCTCTACCCACCCTCAGGTTGAGGGATGCAGCGAAGGAGCAGTGGACTATCCTTCCCTTTCTTCTACATCCTTTCTCACTTCCTCTTTCGTTCCATCTTCCGAGTTAAGGTGGGGATGATCACGTGATAAAAGCTTCCCTACACTGGTTTCTGTAAACGAGCGGGTGGTCTTATGAACATTTTTGTTTTGAGGTAACAACGGGAGTAGGTGAGGGTAGAAGGATGTGAAATCGATACTGAAACTATAAGGGGGTTTGACAAAGCTTAATTTATATTTTTCTAGTTCCACGTCTTAATCTCCTTTCGGATTAGCCGCAAACAACAATAATTGAGTATAGATGAGAAAGGTTGAATTTGAGAGGAAATGTACCTTCTGTTGCATGGAGGCAGAGTTAAAAAAAAATTTTTTTAAACTACCCAGAATAACTGGAACTCAATCCCTAGCCTCCTGTCATCGAAAAACCAGAGAAGACGGGTCAGCTATAATATTTTATGCCCTCTGATGTGTGTTAGTGTATCCCGCTGTTGCTGAAACACTGGCCAGATATATGACTTCAGTAAAGATGACATACCGTTCTAATACTGAATGTATGTTAAATTATTATCCTGTATCATTTCAAAATCATCATCCTTTATTTATTTATTTATATTTTTAGCGTCACATCTTACAACCCATTTTTCTTATAGGCCTACGCCTATGTTCTAATTACACTATTGTGTTAGGGATTAGGAAGGTTTTAGAGGAAATGTATCCATATTTGCGTAAGGGGATAGTGGAAAACCATTTAGGGAAAAACCATTCTCCATACACCCGACTGGTATCAAAGCCCGATCTCCCCGGGTTGGTAGTCTATTCTCTTTCAAAAGTGACGCCTTAGACCTTATGGTCACCAAAGTGGGTAGTATTATTTTGAAAGAATACAATAAGGCTATATATTATAAGATAAGCCATAATGGATCCATACAAGATAGCAGACTTGCCTTGACTATTTACACTATGGCTCTATCTTAATTTATTAGCTACAACAGGCGTCTCAAACTCGTTGGAGATACACATGTTAAGGGAGTTGCATTTAAACTAAAATTGTAGCCATCTAAAGTAGAAAAATAAGTAAATAATAAAATCCTTACTGTGCCAAAAATAAAATTAATAATACATACAATATTAATAACAAAGCCTCTATTTTTTCCCTAAAATATTTAACCTTTTATTTACAGCAATGGTGTGATTGTCGGGCTTTTAATCATTGTTTTAAAGTCACTTTCATAATTGATGACAAATGCGTCATCTCTCAGGCTTTTGTTCCTTTTATCAATAGATAACAAGAGTTCACACGTTGTGTTCTGCCGAACATTGCACTTATTTTGTGTACTTATTTAACGATTTTTGGCAATCTATCTCTGGTTAGTAAAGAGTACAAACTTGGTGCACAAACCTCACTCGCTAGAGTCTCCCAAACAATGATCGATTTTCAATTGTCATAATCTAAACTTGTGTCCCTCTACAAAAATTATTAAAAAAACAGTGACCATGCCGTTTCATCAAAAGGCCTGTGGGTCTTAGACAATCATGGATCGGGTCGTATGTTTGACATACCCAAACTACACCATAGTGAAACCAAGAAAGTTGAGCTTTCTAGAAATCAAATATTCGCTAGAAGAATGAACCCACGTACAAGAAGAAAATATTCTCACCAGAGCCATCCGGAAACAAACCAGGCTCCCTTAAACCTATGATCAAACAATTTACCCACTCAGCCACAATAACTGTACCATCACACTAGTTTTTTATGAGCCGAATTTTAAGGGGTGACACTATCAGAAACTCTCCTTGCATAAATTATTTGACCTTATCTGAGGTTGGGTCATCAAAATATCTGAAGACTTGTTTTGGCTCACTCGTGTGCTAACCGCCCCTTAAGGATAGGTTCCAACTACCCCTGTCTAGGAACTAACTACCTTCCCTAGGGTATAGGGGCTGGGGGTGATAAAAGGGTAGACGAGAGTGGAACATCAATAAAATGATTGCGCCATTCAACCAGACCAACTTTATCAGGACAAGCAGGTCAGATTAGAGTTAGGGCAGTTTGCCCGAAGGCAAGTTGGTTGTGGGACTCTTGTCAAATGGGGCGTGGGAAGAGTTGGGAGAAGGGGCTACAAGTAGAGTTGGAGATACTTCTGATTGACCGGGAGAGTTCACAAGTGGCTTTATCTTGATTTTAGACCCTTAGGGAGGGACCTACACTTTTGAAGGATTGCCAAAATGGACAGTGCCAAATTTGACGGGCTTAAAACATTTGGTAGCTTAAGGAGAAACAAATAGTTTTATTTTATAATTGATATTTCAAGGGTTCTTTCTGAATTGACTGACTATATCAGCACATGACTTACAAAATCTTAATTCTAGTTCTGACTCAACATTCAGCCTTCAATTAATTATTGTGAAAGTCAAAATAGTAATTTCATCAATAATTTATTCGACATTCGTGCTGTGAATTGAGCTTATAACCATTATATAAGTAGGTGCAGACTAGGCATCACTATATTTAAATATAGAACATGTATTTTATTTGAAGTAGCATTAGCGTGGCTATGGAAATATTATGCCGTTAATGGGACTATCTTTAGTCTGCTTTTACGTCAAGTGAAGACTAAAATTTGGACTATATTTGGATTTGAGCCAGAACCTCTCGAAATTAATTTTTAGTAATCGAAACGAGTATTTTTACCTTGGCACTAAGAAAACTATTTCACTTATCTTTTTACTCTATGAAAACAGCTGTTCCTAGACCGATCTATTGTCCAATTATTGCAACCTCATGCTTGAGAAATTACTCCAGCTAATTTTTTCACGGTAAAAGGTAAATGATTAGGTGTGAGTGTCGTGATGAGATATCGGGGAGAAGAGGGTGGGCCTATCACCTTCTCTTTCCTTTCCAAGAACAATCGCCAACCAACACCCACCGGTCGAATAAAGGAGGTCTTGGTAAGCCAAGCGCCAGTTGAAGACGTTCGTTACTGGAAGCAGCTGCGCAGTCTCAAGACGTTTCCTCCCGCCCAATACCCCCCCAAACCCCTGCTTCCCTCAATGAAAATTTTCAAACTCCTCTCAAGACTTCTTGTTACCAGATCTTGGCTGACTATCAGTCCGGGAACAAGGGGCCTGAGGGGGTAGGGAGGGGTCGAACGAACTTTGTTTAACAACCAGACACGTACGAGCTAGAAGTTATAAAAATTATTAAAGTACTAATTATTTATGTGCAACGCACCTTACTACCCGTCCGGGTTGTCCGCATATTTACACTAATAGAAGTAGGAAGGATGAAGGTGGAACCAAAAGGAAGTTTATCTGCCTTTCTGTTGATGGAGAGTGGAGAATTGTGTAATCAACTCAGCCTTAGAACACCTGGTCACTATTCGAATCCCAACATTCTTGTCAACCGATAAACCAGATTTAATGAGAATGACACCTTTTTCAGCATGCCCATTGGTTCAGGTAGAACAAAAAGAATTAAATAGCATTCATTATTACTATTATGAATTCAGCCTGCACTTTTTGAACTCACTTATTATATCATACTATGGCGTACAAACAAACTTAATTCCAAAACAGGAACAGTATGGGATCTCCTACCCATTTTCATCATAGAAAAGGAAATGTTCAATTTTTCCTATTATTTTTGTTTTGATCATGCAGAGAATCTAACCCAGGATGGATGCACTACATACTGATCTAAGGTGTTGGACTAAATTATCTTTTAAAGAAATTCAAATTAAATAAGAGTTTAAAGACTCTACCCGTTAAATTAGTTGGAAGAGCTGATCTAGGATTAAATAAAATAACTCAGGTAAGGGGCCATCCTTAAATTAAGTCAGGCTTTTTTCATGATTTTCAAACCCCTACCCCCACCCTTGCTTTCTCTCCCATCACGTAAGAAATCGTGAGATTTTCCGTCCCCCAAAAACCATTGGGAAGACCAACATGAAGTAGATGGGAGGCAAACAATAGATTGGATATTGACTAAGATATGATTATCATTGTCAATGGATTGGAGCTGAAAAAATTGGATGTAATGAGGTGAACTGGATAGAATAACTAGCTAAATATAAGGGATATGGGGTGTACTTATGTACTTTCTAGTTCCTAATACCATAGATTAAAATGGTTCATCATTTTATTTAGATAGCAGGCCTACATTAGTGGTGTGTGTAAACTTATTACTGTCCTAGGTTTAGTTAGTTTGGATGTCTTTCAAAAACTTCCCTAGTGATATACGTAGAAACAGGAATCATCAGTATTATCTTGGCTTTTCTTTTATAAGATTTTGATTGACAAGAGAGGTAGGGGTATGAATTATGTTTATGCACTCCCAGGGGATTTTACCCTCTATACAATTTACAACTCTTTCCCCAAGGTAGTGTGGGTACAGCATAATCTAAACCAACCCGTATATTAGATTAGACATGTAATATTATTTTAGTTAACGTTACATATTTTATTTTAAATGTGTATTCTTGTTTATAAAGTGCGTGTTTAAAATCCATTATTATTATTTGCACCATGTCTTACTACCCGTTCGGATTACACGCACTTACGCTAATGTGTAGTGGTAGGGTGATTGTGAGATGAAATGGAGGACCTACAGTTTAACGTGGAATTCGAACCACGGTGGAGGCCTGGCCTTCCAAGCATTCACAAATTGTGATTAATACACGTCTTGTCAAAAGGGAAGGTAGGGTTTGGTGATCAGATAAATCTGTGCCGGGACCAAGGATTGAACCCCGAATCCTAGCACAGAAGTCCGACACCTTACCCCTAGACCACCAGGTCATCTACTTTAAAATCCAAATTTACCACTAATATAAACTCTTACACCCAAAATCTATTGACTTTAATTGATAAGCATGTCTAAAAAATTGTGTAATGGATTAAATTATTATTTTGGCACTAGAAGTTGAAATTATCTGCATATGTGGGCACGTAGACTAAGTGTCAGGTACATCTATTATGGTCATCCAATGACGGAGAAGTAAGTGGTGGAAAACCAGCCTGGTATATTGAGGACGATTTCACCTTAAACGGTCCCACCTTTCCCTTCACGACAAATGTAGAAATATTTCATCTGAATTCAATCTTCCTCATACTTACCCCATTAGTGTATTTAAAATTCCTTTAGCCCAGATAGGGAGTGAAACATGGCGGAGAGAAATACAAGTAACCGAAAGTGTTTCACCTCTAATTAGTTCTGGTAGCTCTACCGCATAGCCAACCTGTTGCATCTTCTTGCCTCCATGTGTAGGAATTGAAGCACCCAACAAACCGCCCTTACAGGTATAAGATAAGGACTCAAACCGTCTTTCAAGGAGACGGGTTCATTTCGTCCTTACCTTACTAACGGATAAGCTTACTGAAGACTGTTTTTGAATAGGTTTTGGAATATTAAGCCTTAGTATGCACTCTGTGGATTTAAAAATAAACATTTTTAGTCTGTCCCAGTGATAGGTGGCTAAATAGGTTGAACAGAAGTTTAGAAGAACCTGGTTTGATTCCGTATGGTTATGAAGACGAAATCTACTATTTCATTGTTGATAAACTTTTCAAGTTTTGAAATAACCTGAATTTTTCAGATTTTGCTTGTTATCAAGGTGTGTATTAATCGTGTATTTTACTATTTTTATTAGGACCTATCTTAATATTTTTTTAAATTGTTTGTCGCTTTTTTTCTTCCTATCTGTGAGATCTGAATACTTATATTGACGTGGTAGGGACGATGAAGGTAAAATTTAGAGGAAATATATACCCAAATTTTGGTTGGAAGAAAGTGGAAAACAGTTTAGTAAAAGCACCTTACTACACCTAGCCTGTGATTCAAGCCACAGCCCCCTCATCATTGTCAAACTAGACAATATGAGCCTCACGCTTAGTCCGCATGACCATAGATACCGAGATTGCTTAGTTATAGATTATAAAAAACAATTACAGTGCTATATTCGTAAAGAGTCATAGCGTTTATCTACTCAATGTAAAATGCAAGGGTAAAGTAAGGTAGCTTAAATAAAGTGCACCAGCATTTTTTTAAGGGAAGTTGGTGATCCCATAGCTAAAAAATCACATAGGCTAGGGAACGAAGTCCCATTAACGATGAATCCAACATAGATTCAAAATCTTGAACTCCAACCATCACTTGGTAATCTCAGTATTTTTGGGAGACAAACGTCTTAGACTGCGTGATCACTCCCGTTGTGGATCTTTATCCAAACTCCTTCTCTCATACGTGACGGAGGGTGAATCGAGCCTTAAAAAAACTCCCCTCGTTTAAATGTCCCCTTAGAGTCGACCTATCCATGCCCCCCCCCCC
>CABFVZ010000100.1:55781-67424 GCA_902151445.1 Timema monikensis
GGGGAGTCTACCATCTTGTGGGGAAGTCGTGACCCCAACGTCTTGGCAAGTAAATCTTGAAGACGCGTGCCACTGGTGGTTTTCGAAAGACGTGTGCCCATAAATGTGTGTAGTGTATAGTGTAGAAATAATTATATTTCCTGTATCATCAAAAAATATGTATACATTTATTTTTAGTATGTTTCTATTACGTACAAGATTAAATGTGTTTAGTGTGAAATAGTGACGTGTGATTAAAGAAACAAACACTTTATACTGGGATTTATTTAAAGGTAAGTAGAATGAACTAATTTGAATATATATTATTAATATAAGCTACGAGAGAAGACTGAGTCTCAGTCAATCCAGCTTTGGTAAGGGCTTTCCACCAGATAGATACCATACAAAGCTAGACTGCTTACTGGGCCCTGATGATGTGCTCTTTAATTATAATAGAACTATATATCGACTTATTATTCTTATAATATAAGTAAGCTATAAAATTAGGATCTAAATATTAATAAGAATAATTGTTTGAAATTAGATTTAAATAAGCTTGCTTAAAGTGTTTAGAATAACTTACTAAGCGAACTGATGGTCATATGGACAAAGGTGATAGTATTGTTTTGCCTGGATTGTCCGTGTGACTGGTGGAATGAGCTTATAATCCTGGCTAGATATGAAAATATGGTTAATTTCCTAAACGATTTCCCCACACTTTTCCCCCGCAAATAACAGTACACTACCCTGACTTCTACCTTTCTCATCCTTAAAACATTAGGGTAGATGTATGGATACCCAGACACCAAACATGGCGGTTGATGGGAATAAAATAACAATAATAAAAGTAAATTATCCCTCCATAAATACTATTAGTACCGTATCATGTACGTTAGTGTTAATAACATTAATTTGTTGAATCTAAAAATTTGAAAACTGTTTTATATTATTAGTACAGTAAATAAAATTATATTAATAACTCAATATTATAGGTAAGGATGAGGTTGGCAATCTAGATTAAATGCACCTGCATTATCGGTAGAGGGAATGAGAAAACGACGGTAATAAATTGAAGGTGGAAAACTACCGTCTGGTGGACCCAAACGAGATTTGAATATCAATTTTCCCTGTCGTTGGCAATTCAACTTACTGCTATACTGATATCTTAGACCATGTGGCCATTAGTGCGGGTCCAGTCAATATTAACCTGGCTTTATTTTTGAGAGAGAGGGTGTATAGTTTTACAAAATTAATCTTCCCTCAAAACTAACATTTATTTTCTCTGAATGTTGCCATGTAATTAATTGTGTGAGCCACTGATACGTGTGTAAATGTGTGTGTATGTGTCACTACTACACCCTGTCTCTCCGCAATCCAGTCACGATACATACATACAAAGGGCGGACAGGCTATGCCTTTCGTGTCCAGCAACACGCACAACTACAATTAACGAGGCCGGCTCTGTTCAGGTTTGAAATCTTGGGTTAAACGTAGCCAAAGCAACAATCAAAAAGTTTGGCTTCAGGGATGATGTGCCTACCCCTGGTTTGTTTACCAATAAGGGGACTCTCACAAGCGGTAGTCCTTCTTCATCATTTTATGATAATGACGGTGAAGTTAAATTGGTTCTGTTCATTATATTTATTTTAGTTAGTTTAACTTGTTGATTGTTCTGAGACGAGAGCTTACAAATATATTTCTATCTCAACACAAATTATACCAACTTTAAAAACATAAATAAAAAAATATGTAGCACGTGGTACAAACTGATTCTCATCTGCTCCGGCGGACACGTGGACAAAAATGTCGGGCTTGTTGTGTCTTATTTTAACAGGCGATGGGACGGTCATGTTTACAATTCAATTTTGGTGTTCCAAGGGTATTTTTACATGTTGTTTTTTCACTCTCTCTCCACGCACGCATGTACGGATAAAATTCCTCTAAAACTATACCTTCCTTCTCCCTACTCAATTGGTGTGGTTAAATACGTATAGTCTGAGTTGGTGGTAAGAATCGTTGAAAAAAACTTGTCATTAACCCATTTAATAACTGTGAGCATTCCCTGACGTTTTCAACTGACTACCTGACCCCGTTACCAAATTCCTCCTTACCCTCTTTAATCATCCCACAGCCCCCTCCTCTCCTAATTTATTAATATTTTTGTAGGTGAAGTGTTAAACTAAAACTGATCGAGAAATTTCATTGTTGTTTTTTAATCGATGCATCGCAACGCTTAATTTCGAATCAAATAGACCCACGAGTTTATCAAAAGATTGTTTTTAAATGATAAGGGGGAGGGGGTCATGATCGGGTAACCAGCCTTAGTGATTCTTGAAAGGTCCTGCTGACAGGTAAGTGGAAAAATCGGCCTCAGGTTGCGTTGACGCCCAAGAGCAACAAGTTTCAAAAGAAGGTAGGTCGTCTAAGAAGAAAGAAGAGGATTGGACTACTTCGTTTATACATTCGTGACGACTTTTGTAAAATGGTTTAATTGTTTGTCCCTTTTGAGTTTTATCACCCATTAAAAATATCTGCATATTTATCTTGATTGGGTAAGGTTGAAAAAGGCAACATTTTATATGTAATATACATGCATTTGAATGGGGCAAGATATACAAACAATTTAAGCAAAGCTACTTTGGTTATAATTAGAGCCCTGAACGCCCTATAACTTACAAACAGACAAGATTATCTTTTAGTTTATCCACGTTTTCATCGATATGGGTCATTGGCGCTAAAACGGGCCATTAATTATAACTTGAAACCACCATCAGCCTCTCTTGTATTCTTTCTCTTTGCCCACTCGGCTACAAGGAATCGAGCTTATCCTAGAAGGAGGGGACAAACTAGCGAACATGGACGTGCAAGAACAAATCTTGTTTACATAATGTCCGTAGTCCGTGGAACTTCGTAAAAGCTAAGCCAACTTTAACTTTCTAAGAGCCGTTGCTACAGATAGCCACGGAGATTTAAATACAAGTAGTCAAATAAATGAACATTCATCTGGGAATTTAAATGAAAACACCAAAGATAGTAAAAGAAAAGGTTGCAATTTTATAAATGTATTGTATCCTTATTCATCTACCTAGAAAACATAATTAGATTAAGGCTATTTTTTTTAAACGTGAAAAAATATTATAACCTTTATTCTGTTCAACGGATTTGCTTGAACTCTTTTCTGCGTATGAATTTGTTTTGAGAGTATTCTACTTCCCTATTGGTGTATTCGTTAACACAATATTGCGTAACTGAAGAGAGAGAGAGAGAGTGTGTAAGCACATTTGATTCAAACATTCTAAGGACTCTACCAAATGTTTAGGACTTAGAATAGGAAATATGTTAACGATGTTGGATCCAAAGTGACAGGACCTGGTAGAATAAGGACTTGGTCAATCTTTCAGTCCGGAGTCATTCGTGAACGTCCCCCCTTACATCGTCGACGATCCCCTGGTCTGCGTCTGGCCAGTGTCCAGAGCATGGCCCACATGATTGCACCAGAAGGAACACCATCTCTCCATTAGGACTAGCGTCCTAGCCCCCACCCTTTTTCATCCCCTAGCACTTCTGGCTTTCAACCCCCTAACAGAGCATCTTTCTTAAATGCGGTGAAATTAGACCACACACTTGTCACGGGGAGGGATCTATGTATAAAGACTAGCGCTCAAGGGCAAGTCATACACGTATCTATTTTTTTAGTACCATTTAAAAAAAAAACATACTTACACCATGCTCCGCATCTTACTACCCACTCGGGCTATCCGAATATTTACACTAGTATGCAGAGGAGTAGGATATTAAAATGTACATGATATTCATCGGGCATTTGAGTGAAGGAAGAATTGAAAATCATTCAGGGAATAAAACCCTTAGTACGCCTGATTGAGATTCGAGCCTTGACATCTTCCATCAACAGAAAACTGTACTAGACGAACATGACGTTTAGTCTGTTTGCCCATCAATCGAATAATCATACGTATAAATTAACCAAGTAATAATATACTTACTTTAAACAAACCACCCACTCCTGAAAGCTCGTTATCTAAATCCAGTGGTGCGCAGCCCTGGTTTGTGACACAATTTGGGGTCCCAGAGATGGTCTAGAAACATTTATAAGATGCAAAAATGCATCGTTAACCTAAGGTGTAAGAGGAAGCCTTATGTAAATAGGAGGAAAAGATTTACTTTATTTAGGCCTACAGAGTGGCATGGGGTTTTCTCAGTAAAATAATACTCCAGTGGGTGGTCACACCTACTAAAATTGTTGCACACCACTGAATTCTAAGCCCTCAGTCTTGACATAAACTAGATTGCCTATTACGGGTAGGTTGAGGTTCGATTCTCAGCCGGGTGTACTAAGGAATGGTTTACCAAAGGAGAGTTTGACACTTGACTTTTCCATACGTTTGTTAGTCTCACGCAATTGTATTTATTCTAAATAAACACTCTACCTTCCATCATAATAGCTTTTAGTAATCAATATATTAAGTGAATAATTAAGTAATAATTAGACGACATCAAAGAACTGCCGAATGGCGTCAAATAAATTAAAGCATCGGAAGGTTAAACCCAAATATTTGAAGTAATAGGTCTATAAAAATGTATACTTTAAATCCAAATAGTTATTTATTTAAAACCATTACAGCTCGCGAATTATAGGAGGTCACACTTACTAGTTTTCCGTTTGTGTCATTGTTAAATAAATCTTATGCATGTAGGCCTACAGTTTTAATATTTATTACAGAAATACATGCAGACGAGTTGTACCAATTTAAATTATTATATTTTAGAGAAACATAATTTTTAGTTACTAAAAAGCTCAATAGTGATCAGCTTACATCATTTTAGTTGCAAAAAAACCCTTTTATTTTTATTCTGGATGGTTTTATTTTATCTCAATTTGTAGCATATAAACTTTGTTATTCCAGATTAATTTATTTTTCATTTTAATCGAGCCATTAATTTTATTAATGACTGTTAATATATAATTTCAAATACTAAGATAAAATATTTATTTCAAGAAATGCCTGACTTTGACTGTACATAGTGTGACTTTTTAACTATAAGCAAGACAATTTTTTTCTTCAAAAGTGGAATTTAGTTTTTCTTGTTGCAAGCATATAAAAATAAAACAAGAGATCATGTTTTTAATCTTCTTAAGGACTATGCTTCCAAATGAGGAAGAAAACTGTCCAACCCTCTTTCTATTACTCGTCACCCAATGTTAAACTCACTGGAAGAAAAGTTTTTGCCCGACCATGGCTTATCTATTCCCAGTAATGCTGCCTTGACGTATGACCTTAAGTTGGGGTTAAAGAGGACTTGAGAAAAGGCAAGTATTTTTGCAGTTTTTATATCAAAACTTTGTTTGGCCAAAATAAAAAAAAACGTTAATCCAATTGAAACATAGAATTTAATGTCCTTCACATGGTAATATCAACAGTTGTTGAATATTTTTCGTGAGCATAGTGACATTAGTTGAGAAACTTTATAAATAAAGAGAAAAATTTTCTTTAAATTTCTGGAGACCTTTAACAGATATTCAAAAAATGTTAAGGTCCCACTGTGAAGAAAGTTAACTCTATGTTTCTACTAAAGGAATATTTTATTTACTTTGGGGGAAAAAAATTTTACTATATAAACTGCAAAACCACTGGCCTTTTTTGACGTCACCTTAGACCCACCTTAAGTAAATATGCTTACAGACGTTATGGAGCAGCCTTTCAGGATTTCTACCCTCTGATGCCTTATATTGCCAAAAGTATGTTCGATCTAGTGTCTGTATTGTGCATCCTATCATGACCTCTACCCCTTGGTGCCTCGTTATGCCAATTGTCTGTTCCATCTAGTGTCTGTATTGTGCATCCTATCATGATCTCTACCCCTTGGTGCCTTATATTGCCAAACGTCTGCCTGATCTAGTGTTTGTATGATGCATCCTCTCATGATCTCTGACCTTTGATACCTGGTCGTGCCAAACGTTTATCCGATCTAGTGTATACGGTGTATCCTCTCATGATCTCTACCCCTTGGTTCCAGGTCGTGCCAAACGTCTGTCCGAACTAGTTAGTGACCGTTTCTGTTTCTCCGGAGCTACAAGATTCGAAGCTTTTAGAATGATTGGTCTAGGAAACATGGAGAATAATTTAAATTGCCCCTACTATCCTCCAGTTTGACATTAGCTTACACTGAATAACACTTTGAGGAAGTTGTTTAAAATTGAAGAGTAAAATCTATTAGTTAAAAAAACTATCAACCCACACCAGTGGGTATGCAGACAAAGGAATCAGTCTCATCTATATTAGTTTCCCAGATATGGGAAGGTTAAGGTTCAAATAAAAGCTGAGTAAACTTGGGTGGTACTGCAGACTAGCGCCTGAGTCTTTTCTATCTTGACAAGACCTCCTGTGCGACTAACACCTGGGACCCTTAGGGGTAGTAGACATTGCTCCCTACCTCAACAGGAGCTCCTGGGCTACTAGCACCTGGGACTTTTAGTGGTAGTAGACAGTGCATCTATATTAGCACCTTAGTGCTCCCTACCTTAACAGGAGCTCCTGGGTTACTAGCACCTGGGAATCTTAGTGTAGATAGCACTAGCTTGGTGTATTTTGTTTTGTTACTGGAATATTATATTGTAAGGTTTGTCTTAAGTGTTGCTGGTCTAGGCTGTCTGTATCTAGGTCGTAAGGTAACCCTATGTTTAGAAAGTATGCGTGTTAATAAACTGCTATTAATGCAGCTTTTTCTTTTCACCGTGTCCTACCTCTTGTTTGGGTTTTAATGTATCAACTAATTGAGGATGGAGGGTAGTTAAGGAAGGAAATGTTTCAATTTAGAGTAAGTGTGTCCACATTTGTGTGAAGGGAGAGTGCATAGAAATTTAGGAAAAGACACCTCACTACACCCAATTGGGATTTGAACCCTGATCTCCTCGTCATCAGCAGACCAGTCTACTGCGAGTGTGATGTTTCAGACCATTTGACCAACGAAGGAGGTTAACGTGATGCTGTCTTGGGTTTCCTCCATTCCTTAGCCAAATAGATGCCAGACTATTAAAATTTCTGTTAGTTGGCATCACAGTTTCCTTGAGGCTGTCCTTTATCTAGCGCAAGACCCGTGGCCAACAGTGATAATTCCTCAATCGGACACGAGGCGCACTGCAGACTTCCGGCACGCGAGCTGCCATTATCTTCTGCCGCCCGACTCTTGTCTTTATCTTATGCCCCATACACACCGCGATGTTCTCGTGCTGAATTCAGTAGAGAAAACTTAAGTTCAAACAATTATGGCAGCTATCACTTAATAGCTAGCGGAGAGCAGTTAAGATTCCCAATTAAAATTATTATTATTATTATTATTGTTATTATTATTATTATTATTATTATTATTATTATTATTATTATTATTAGCACCGCATCTTACTACCCGTTCGGGTTATACACGCACTTACGCTAATGTGTAATGGTAGGGTGATTGTGAGATGAAATTGAGGACCTACAGTTTAACGTGGAATCCGAACCACGGTGGAGTCCTGGCATTCCCCACATCCCAATTAAAATGAAATTATTTGTGGATAAAAAGGGAAATGTGTATTTTGAAACAATACAGAGGCTATTTTTAAAATTATGAATAGTTTTATTAAATAAATTTAAATAAAACTACTTCTATCGAACATTTAAATATACCTATATTTGTATTAATAGGCCTATTTCTTTTTACTTTTCCTTTAAAGACAGGAAATTCGCAGTCCAATTTGACAGTAGGATACAACTTCTTTTCTGCGCATTCGTCAGTACCCAAACATCACTTAAAAATAAGGCTTATCTACTACAAAATAACAAACAAGCGTCTATTATAGCTACTGGTTTCCCCCAAAAAAGTATTTGCAAACATATACTAAATTCATTTCTAAATTGTGTATACAAACATCGCTCGTGTGTATGGGACATTAGTTTTAATTCCGTTTTACTTATTGTGTTGTACTTTAAGGGTGTTTTACATAACAAAAGAAGAAGTCCTTTCAATGGCTGAAATAGTTATTCTTAAGGTGGGAGTAGAATCCGTGAAAAAGGGTCAATGTTTTTGCAGTTTTTATATCAAAACATTTTTTGGCAAAAACAAATAAAATAGAACCAACAAATCTAGTAAAACCATAGAGTTTAATTATGTTCAGATTGTGACCTCAACAGTTGTTGAATATCTCTCAAGGGTGTCTTGAAATTTAATGACAACTTGGTCTATTAATTTAAAAAGTTTATCATCTAATATTGATATAACCATGACAGATATTCAGCAACTGTAATATTACCACGTGAAGAAAATAAAACTATGTTTCTACTGGAGAAATATTTGGTTAATTTTGGCCAAAAAAATTTTGCTAAAAAAACTGTAAGAATACTGCATTTTTCTGACATTCCCTACACTCCCACCTTAAGGGGATACCATCGACATTCTGAGGACTCAAATTAGTGGCAATATATTCTTTATTGAAGTTGCCTTTTTATATCAGTAAGCCATTGCTATTGGGAGGAAGAAAGAGAAAAGTGTCGGAAAGATAGCGAAAAAAAGATAGAGGGAGAGGTGGAGAGAGAGAAGGATTTTTTCAGAGCACATCTCACGAACGATTAACCGGGAAATTTGATATAATATTAAGCTAAGTTTATAAAACGTATCGAATTGCAATTGTTTGCATTATTTAATTTAAAACATCATAATTGAAATCAGTTTAAAAATTGTATTAATTGTCAAATTTCAATTTCGTTGGTTTTCTTTCGAGTAAGGTAGAATGGTTTTAGTGTCCTCAATTCCACTAGGAAGCGACGCCTGTTCTGAGTTGTATTAACTACCTAAGTTACATGTTATATGTATGAATAATCATTAAATACTATTTTTAAATGGCTTCCTTTAATGTAGCTTTCTCTTGACGTTGAGGATAAGTATTCTATGTTTACTAACAACGTTGGACACGAGGAGAAAGGCGTCAGCCTCATCTGATCTGGTTTGATGATAATCAGTGCTTTAGAATATGAATCGCATGTGTGCTTTTGCTATGGGGTTTCTCACTTTTTATATTTCACGCAAATTTATCCACATTTATTCTAAATTATACCTTATCTGTTCCAGTCCTATTATTGTAAAAAGGCAGATAGTCCAACTAGGTATCAATACGTGGAACATAGATATAAATTCACAAATAAAAACCTACCTATGGTATGATTATTTATAAAAAACAATTTGAGTAGGCCCTTAAAATGTTTGCAACTCTCTTTTTTTTTATTTTTTTCTATTAAGGTAAAGTAATTCATTTGAATATCAGTGAGTTAATCAATGGAAATAAAGAAGGCCTGGTCCAGTAATATTTTTATCCCCCATGTTCAATCCCCTTCCCTCAACTCTTACCCTATCGCCAACCCCAAAATAGAAAATATAACAGTAACAAACCTCGAATATTTTTCTAACAATGCCCCTGGTAAAGAAAGACAGAATATAACCTACACGAGCATTGATTAAAGAAGTTTTTTTTATGTTGTATCTTCTTTTATTTTGCTAAAAGATAATTAAAAGATCAATGCTTTAGAAATGATTTGAGTCAATGGAGGAACAAAAAAGTCGTAGAATAAAACAATGTTCAGGAATGAGTGTGGTCAAAAAATCCCCCCCACCATATTTTTTTTATTATTATTTTCAAACACTATCATGATGAGTTTTCTTTATGCCCATTCCGAAAAAAAAAAGTATTTAAAAGTTTTGTTTTTAACATATGAAAAAAAAAGTGTTACTGGTAAACCAAAAGTAGGGAGTTGAGTAAAGGGGTGTAGAGGTTTAGAAATAAATGAGCAGAGGAGGAAGCACTAAATTTACATNTTTTTTAACTTCTCACGATACCCCGGCCCTCCCTTCCCCTTTTCTATTTTTTTTCTCCATTTATCCTACCTCATACACACTCGTACCAATACATACTGTTCGTATCTACCTCTTTATATTGAAAATATATATTTTTATTCTTTTTAATTTATTTTATGATTTACTTCTACCAGAGCTATTCTTTATGGGTTGAGAGCTAAGAGTTTAATTTTTCAATTATTTTATTTTTAGTTGATAATTTTTAGCATATGGGTTATATAATGGCTTATTAGATGTAGATATGATGAGTGTATTTATAGGAACATCACCTGCAGGGGATGAGAAAACCCCAATGATGAGTCCCGTAGTAAAAACCATCCTCAGAGTACTGAGCCTATATTCTAATCAACCTCCTTGTCCCAAGTAAATCACTATACAGCAATCCTGAAGCCTCAGGCTACGTACTCACCTGTGCGGGTTTTGGTCAGATGATTGAATACCAGTCTTAGCTTTCAGTTCAGAATCACCTATACTAACAGTGACTCAACGCTCTCCGTGGATGTGGACTAAACATTTAGCTCATCTATCATGGTTTCGTGGGAAGAGAGGTCTAGGTTGGAGCTCTGGATGACTATGCTGAGAATGGATTTTTTCCTATATAGTTACCAATCCCTCTCCAAGCAACTACTTATGAATAATAATAGTTTAATAATAATTATATTGCTCCTATTAGTTGTTTTAGTATGTTCATATATAATATATTTATATTTAAATCGATAATGTATATATAAATTTTGTAGATATTAAAATATAATAGATACATATAAGATAAAATATTTATCTATATAAATAAATATGTATATAAAATATTTTATTCACTATTATATAATTTTTATGACAAATATTGATATAATTAGCATTATAATAATTTAATTATTAATATCATACACGATTTTAAATAGTAAAAACTAGACCTCATAGAGAAATTTCATCTTCATCCTTCCTAACCTATTATTGTAATTAGGTATAGATATCCCAGAGGAGTAGTAATATGTTGGTTTGGTAGAAAAAAACTTTGACGTAATATTTTGCAAATAAATATTTTACCAAATGTTCTCATGATGTCCTTGTACATTTTGTGTCTGCTCAAAATCAACCAATGGCAGACACAATTATGGAAATTTAAAGCTCTTCTGTTGATTAAACCCCTTCCTTAAACAAGGAGAGGGGGTGTGAGCCGTTATCTTCATCCGTGTCCTCCACGCCAACCTTTATCAAGCTGATTATATCAGGTTAATTAAGACGGTCGTGTTAATTAGACGTGGAAACTCGCACGATTCAAAGTATGAGGTAATTCACTTAGAAGATAGAGAGAGAACATATGGTTTGTACTGCAATTTTGTAAATATATATTTGTTTTGAGGAGGGGGAAAGAAAATTAATAACTTATATAATGACCCTCATCAGCGACATGTCATAAACACATATTCATCTTGAAAGCTATATTTACATATATCTAGACAAACAAACTATTTGTTCAACATAGAAAATCATAGAGCTGAGATAAATAAAATCCTAATGGACGTCATCCGATTAATATAGTCTAATCTTAATGTGAGCTACCAATACCGATAGTGAAGTTGACTGAATAACCAGAAATCGCTGATGCCGAGTTATTTTTAAATTGGTAGAAGGAACAATTGTTATTCACAGGAGCTTTTGTATGTTACAAGTTTGAAACAGAAACTGTAATTCGACACTGGTTAATAAATTATATTATGACACAGATAAAATATATATATATATATATATATATATATA
>CABFVZ010000100.1:67489-100490 GCA_902151445.1 Timema monikensis
TCAATTTTTAGTGAAATTTATTTTGTACAAATTGTTTTAAATTAACGTGAAAGACATAAATGTGTAATATAATATAATATAATATATATGCATAATATTTGAATGATATTGGAAAGCGATTGGTAATATTAATTACAAGTTATGATACATTATAATTAGGAATATCATGAAATTATAACAAACATCTAAACAATTTCTTAATTATACAAAATGGAGTACTCAGTTACATAGTTTTAATATCTGGCCTGAGGATGATGCCGTCGTAGCATCGAAACATGTATAAATAACGTTGAAACACTTGCAGCATTAACCAAGGAACATGGAACTACAGATAAGAAAGAACTTCAATTTTTATATTTCTTATATTTTTCAAAATTTAATAAATTGTTCTGTCAATTCTTAAAATAATACAGCAATATTAGATATGCATGATCACATCATCCTTTTTAAAAAAAAACTAGTTTTGAGTATAATTTTGACTTAAATATCTACAATCTTATATGTACTGAATTTTTAGATGTTTGTTATAATTTCAAGATCTTCCTAATTATAATGTGTCATAGCTTGTAATTAATATTACCAATATCAACATCAATATCATTCATATATATATATATATATATATATATATTATATTACACATTTATGTTTTTCACGTTAATTTAATACAACTTGTACAACCTAAATTTCACTAAAAATTGAATTTTATTTATAAATATTCTTAAACGTTCCTTATTAAGCAATTCCAATGTTTTTCAAAACAGGTACTATAGTTTATCAAATACCTATGAAGGTTCAAGGAACATGATCCATGGGTACGCTTACTAGTCCGACAATTTCTCTGGTCTGGTTGAAGTTATGAAAGTGTTCTGGCTTCGAATCTCGGTTCAGCTGTAGTGAGGTGTTTTATAAGAGATGATTTTCCACTTTCCCTTCACGCAAACGCATCCTTGTAAGTATGCGGATATTCGGACGAGAAACAAGACGTGGCATGTAAAAAAATCACAGAAGCCTCTGTGAGTCACGACTTACGAGAGCATCTAAAAAGAGTGGGTTGAATCACATACGTGACTTAGTTGAATTATTTAGTGTCGTAATAAAACAGACAATTGTAAATTGAATCAAACTTTGCTAAAGTTGTGGGTTGTTAGGTCAGTACTGATTCTTGGTGCCATCCTAAGCTTTCTAAAGTTATTTAATCAAAGGCTACATGGTGATGAGGGGTATATCCTAGAAAATGAACTAAAGATCCCCCTTTTTAAAAGTTTGTAAGTCACTTACATAAAAGAAATATTTGTGCATTCAGCTGTGTATGAGTACCAAACTGTAGAGGCAGATATAGAATATTCCTACAAAAGTCCTGAAGTTATCTTTTATAGTCGTAATAATAATTATTATTATCAAAGGCCCTATTAAATATTTGCTTATACAAGTCCAATTATGATAGGGAAAACAAAATCTGAAAGCTATAAAAGAAATTAAACCTATGTTAATATATACTTAGGGTCTTAGGATCTGAAAATATCACTTGTGGTGGACATAATCAATAACTAGATAATAATACTAATTCTACAGTAAAATGTTATAAATCTTGACCACAAAAAGAAAAGTGTATATTTTTTAAAGCTTCTTTTTAGTAAAATCATATGCTTATGTCATAATAATGATCTTACAATATAAAATATTAAACTGAATTCTACTCACGCTATAGCTATCCAGTTTTGTTGTACTTATCTATGATCGCAGTTTAGTTACGCTAACATCTGTCCATTGTGCAGCTGCTATTTCAATCAACTCTGGCTGAAGTATGGCTTGCCTTTACTTTTGCACTGAAATATGCAACTCTTATCTTGAGCACTCCAAGCAATATACAATAGCCCCACGGCTTCTTTGGTGCTAACTGACAGTTCACAGCTGACAGCTGACGGCTTTGAAAAGTTACCAGACCAAATTATGTATCTCTACACCGAACCATTTGATCTGCAAAAATATGTGTTTAGCAGCTATCACTTCTGGCAGTCAAAATTTAGGTATATACCTAAATGTTGACTGTCATAAGTCAGCTGTGAACTGTCAGTCAGCACCAAAGAAGCCACGGGGCTATTGTAGTAAGCCTTACCCTAAATTATGCACAAAATATAACATCAGCTACCCAGAACTGTGCATACAATACGGCAATCCTTATAATGAACCCTGCACGCAGCATAGATGTGCCCTCCAAATATCTTGCATGCAGTATCCCACCAATTGCTCTGCACGCAGTATAGATACTCCTCTCACTTATTCTGCACGCAGTATAGTCTGTGATTATAACCAGACCTCGCACTAAATGCCACATAGCGCCTCTTAACGGCCGCCCGGTCTGGTCACTGGCAGCATCACTACGCTAAATGGATGCCCAGCGTTCCATTTTCCCGCCGGGCGCCCCTTTCTATTATCAGTCCGAGGTCCTTGGAAGGTTCCACATCAGATCTTGTTCGCTCTCCTCCTGGCGTTGTTCGTTAACTGCGGCCGAGATATTATTGTGACAGGACCCTCTTTTGGCTGGCTGGGGTTTTGTTTGGTAACAAAGGCTGGGGTTATCACTTTGACTGTTTTGGGAGGAGGTTTGGACCTGGA
The DNA here is from genome assembly GCA_902151445.1 of Timema monikensis. Lineage (NCBI taxonomy): Eukaryota > Metazoa > Arthropoda > Insecta > Phasmatodea > Timematidae > Timema > Timema monikensis. Next base: position 70,109 of record CABFVZ010000100.1, read on the forward strand.
TTGGGGAATATGACGAGCACTTTATAAACACACAAACTATATCAACACACGACTTACAAACTTACTCTATCTAGTTCTGCACACTCAGGCATAGCAATTAGATAGTTAAAAGTTTAATAACACGACTTATAAACTAACCTCACCAAGGATAGTACGTCTAATATTACACATCCAAACATAACTCTGAATAATCTATTTACTTATTGGTTGACAATAATTACGAACCAGCTTAATCTAGAACAATACTTGTAGTAATAGTTAAATCTGAGTTTGAGAAAATCTATATTTTTCTTATTTTTTTTCTTAAATGAGCTACCTTTAATTTTAGGGTTGGATAACCAATCCTAAAAGATGTTCGGGGAGCCTTATGAAAATCCAAAATATCAAGGCTTATCTGATAGATAAGTTGTTTACGCCTCTAGTCCATTTACAGATGGCACAGCTAAAAAAAAAAATACTTCTCCGAATTGAGAGGGACATGAATCGTCAACATCCATCAAAACCTTGAGTTTTTTTTTATGATCACAATATCTTCTATCTCCGCAGGTTTACGAGAAAGTAAAATAAATAAGACTATGCGCCCCACAAACCTTCTCTCTAGGAGAGACAACTATTGTCATCGTAAAAATCAAAAAATCAAATGATATATTTTGATAAATTTTGTCCAAGTTTCATGACTCACTGAAACCTTAAAAGCTGTTTTAGTGATGCTGTTTAATCTGTGTGTGGGGGGGTTAGAGTGTTTGTGTCTCAGCCTAGAACCTAAAATATTTTACCAATTGGACTAAAACTCTAGATTTGGTGTTTTCCTTAGGTTACCCGAACCTTTTTAGAATTAGGTATCTAAACCTAAAATTAAAGGTAATTTACTTAAGGGCAAAAGATACAAAATTGATATTCTAGAAATGCATTCGTACGATTTTGATTAGATTTTGTATCAAGACACGGTTTAACATTACAAACGAAATGGAAGATCTCATTTTAACATGAAATTGATTTTTATGGTACTTTACTTAGGCGGAAATGTCCCATTTTGATCATATCTCCTTATCTTTAAATGAGATACTAAATAGCTTAAGATTAAAAGAATGTAGGGGTATTAAAAATAAAAGCTATTTAATTTAAACATATTTTTATAAAATCAATATATTTCGAGCTATTAGCAAGTAAATTTATTTTTCATGGAGATCAATGAAATGTAAAATTATTTGTGATACTCTTTGGTGGACAAAGATGTTCCTTTCTTCTCAATGTGTATGTAATAGTGAAATATATTTAATCCATGCTCTTTAGTCGAATGTGCCACAGTGTATATTATTTTGTTTCGCATGTTTAAACGAGTTTTTAGTGAATGTCTCCATTTTTAGGTAAAGGATCAATAAAATGAGTGTTGTGCACCGTAATATTTAATGCTAAATATAGTGTAGCAGTTCAACTGGTCTCAGTTGTATTGTATTTTGGTGGAAACCCCTGAGAATTGAACCACCCACGATGTGATGCCTGGTTCGAGCTGTACCACCTACGTAAGTTACCCACTATCCGGAAGGTAGAAGAGCTTGGATGAAAGATGAGACTCAGGGTGGGATCATATTGGTGACCTGATCGCCAGAACGTAGTGCCTAACTGTAAAATTGCGCATCACTAGACGCGTGAACTAAACGACTAGTACCTATAGTGTGATTTACCAGTGGCCAGAAAGTTCGGGATTCAAATCCTTACCAGTATACAAAGGATTTATTTTTCCTTGAAAACTGTCCAACCCTCCATCCACTGAAATGAGGGCACAGTTCATGTAATTCTAAATTAGTAATCGTTACATCATTAGTGATATTAAAAGTGGATAGCCCGTGCTGTGCTTAAGAATTGGTACAAAAATAATTGTTAATTTTTGAAATCTATATTTTTAGCTTTTTTCGGAAAATGTTATATGTTAATACTTCAAGATCAATCAAAGACTTACTAATACATCCCTTTTCCGGAAAATCTTAATATCTTTCTGGAGAATAGTTTGTGAGATGGGACACACCTTAACCCGCAGCGGTAAGAACGTTTCCCGAGGGATAAACCACAAGAAGAATTCCCGCTACCCAGAGTAAAAAAAAACAAATCTGCTTTTTTTTTTTCGAACACAAAACAAATAAACGGAGAGATGTCCCAAAGAGATCTATGACCAAAGTCAAGTGGGCACCCGAGAGCTTGGAGGACATCAGCTTCCCACAGAAATGGAGGTTGTGAGAACATCCACATCAGCGCTTGGAACGATGATGTGAAACTTGCGGCTGAGATTTAATCGAATGCTTTTTGTCCAGACCCTGTCACATTGCTGGTGGACAAGTTTTAAAGACTAGGTTAAGATAGGCTATATTATACACATGACAATATTAATTTATGCCGGCAGCGAACCCCAAGCCTGCAAGTCCCACAGAAACCTGAGAGCACCCTAGCATAGAACCTATAGATAGAGCGTTCCACCCTTTCATTGCAGTACAGGCATCTATGGACACATCTTCGAACCTATAGGTTTCACATTCAGCACTGTACTTTTCTACTCGTTGTAGCTGCCACTTTATAGCTTCAATTTTAACAATTTGTTTCAATAAAATAAACATGCTATCTACTATATTAATAAAATGAAAAGTTTGTGATTCTATCACGAGCATAGAACGATATCTACCACGAGCATAGGTCTTAATTTTAATAATTAGTAACCCCTGTGCACGGAAATGGGCATCTCGAGGCCGAACTTTTAAAATTTGTAGAAGATTTTTTTAATTTGTTAAAAACGGAAAAAAAATTAAGAAATATTAACGCCACGATAAATCTTTACATAATATTTCATACGATTTGTAGTTTGGTTGTCATGGAGAGTAAACAAGAAGAGTTTGGTATCTACAACAAACTCTTCTTCTCATATCACAATTTTTTAAATGTTTTAATTTATTTCTAATAAATAGCTTTTATGTATTAATAGTTTTTTACTTGTAAACCGGCTCACTCTTTTTACAACTTTCTACCTATTCTACCCTAAAACATTTATCGGGGATACTAAGCCGGGTGAAAAATGTGAAAGGGGTTAAAAGGCCAAAAATGTTAAAAACGGAAAAAAGTAAAACTTATCAAAAAGGGTAATAAGACAAAAAGAGAAAATGTCAAAAAATGATCAAAATGTCAAAAAAAGCCTGAAGGGCTCAATTGAGAAAAAATGGAAAAAAAGAAATAATGCTAAAAGTGATAAGAGTATAAAATTTAATCATAAAACATAACGAACGGGTTACAAATGTTAAAAGGAACAAAAGTTATATAAAAAAGATAAAAAGGTTAAAAAGCAGTAAAATGGTCAAAAACGTTAGAAAGGGAAAAGGGTTAAAATATTGCTGGGTAGAAAAAGTGTAAACGGGGTGGAAATGGTAAAGAGGGTGAAAAGGTTAAAAAGGATTAATAAGTCAAAAAAGGCAAAAAGAGCATAATGGGCAAAATTGGTGGAAAGTGTGAATGGGGTGAATGCGGTAAAAAAAATAAAAAAGTCATTTTCATTTGAAATAATTACAACCCTTTAGCATAATTAATAATGTTGTGACACTTTTTTATTAGCACCAACAGGCAAGAGATAAAAGTATTGTGAATACTGGAGTTCAAAAGAAAGTTCCGCTTTTAAAACATGTTCCGATTGTAATGATCTTTTATTTGAAATCAAGTCAGCCTTATTTTGCCTTTTGTATCACAATCTAAACCAATCAAGAGCTAATATTTAAACATAATTTAAAATTTAGTCATCATGCCCTGTGGTTTATTTTATGAATTAAAAATAACAAAGCTAATTTATAAATTCCCCGTGCGAAGAACAGGTACATAAGCTAATACTATATAATACTCACTGAAGTACCTAGCTAAATTAAGATAAACCACCAAAATAAATTCATTTATTTTTATTAAAATGGGAAAATACAAAACTAATTAGTGTTATAAATGTTTCATTAATATTTTTATCACCACGTCTTACTATCTGTTCAGGTTATACGCACATGTGATAATTACTCTAATGGGATAGGGATGAAGAAGGAAACATTTTAGAGGTAACTTACCTGCATTTGCATGGAAGGAAAGCCTGAATCTCCCCGTCATTAGCAGGCCAGACTATTACGAGAGAGATACCTTAGACCAATCGACCACAGATTCGGGTTTTTTATTATTAGTGTGAAGAATCCATGTACAGCACTTAATAATAGTTATGAAACTCACATCGATGGCCATCTGGTCTAAGGCGCTAGCTACTCTTACAATATACTAGAGTACTAATGACGGGGAGATTTTGTTTCGATCCTGATCGGGTGTACTGAGGTTGTTTTTTTTCTAAATAGGTTACTACTCTCTATTCACAAAAATTTGGGTACACTTCCTCTAAATTCAACCTTCATCATCCCTAACCCATTAGCATGATTAGTACATAATCGTATACCCTGAACAGTTAGTAAGATATGGTGCTAAATAAATTGTTATGAACAACGACTCTAAGGTTTAGAAAAAGAGCAACATGTTATACATGTTGAAACATTCAAAGAATTATTATTATTATTATTATTATTATTATTATTATTATTATTATTATTATTATTAGCACCACGTCTTACTACCCGTTCGGGTTATACGCACTTACGCTAATGTGTAATGGTAGGGTGATTGTGAGATGAAATGGAGGACCTACAGTTTAACGTGGAATCCGAACTACGGTGGAGGCCTGGCATTCCCCACATTCAAAGAAGAACGTGAGAGAATTGACATGTGTGAAACTTTCTTCTTTTGAGTTTACACGGGGTGCATTAAGGACCTTTAAATAAATAACCAGATTTATGTTTCTTTATCTATGAGTGAGTAAAAAAAATATATATTAGCACCGCGTCTTACTACCCGTTCGGGTTATACGCTTTAAGTACTAATTACGCTAATGGATTAGGAATTGGGAAGGTCGAATTAAAGGAAGTGAACCCACATTTGCGTGGAGGGAGAGTGAAAAACCATTTAGGAAAAACCACCCCCAGTTCACCCGACCGAGATTCGAACCTCGATCTCCCCGTCCTCAGCAGTCGGGCTCAACACGACAAGCGCGTTAGTCAACTACGCCACCGAGGCGGGTATATGAGTGAGTAGAACCCCCATTTACGTGCTGTGTTGTTTAGAAGTGAAATAACGTGCGTTTGTCGGGACTTCAACTCTTCTCGGTCTCATTAGTTGGATTGGTGTGGCTTTCTTTTAAATACTAGAGCTATTCCATCTCATCCCTTTTATATAGTAATTTATATTTATATATACATGTAAAAATGTAAAAAAAAAAAGATACATGTACAGTACATGTCATATAGACATCATAATAAATACAATTTTCCAATTGTCTAGTTCAATCAAGTAGATCATGTTGTATTTTCCGCAGCAATCTTAAATGTTTTAAAATATGTTTGTGCAACAGCAATTTAATACACCATAGCATAATTTCAGGTACTTCTTGTGATTCATTCTGTCCTTCGCTACTTACTTCCTTTTGGGATATCAGAATAATTGCACTAATAAGGTAAGGAGGAAGAGGGTAGAACTTATAGGGGATGTACCCACTATTTGCATGTGTAGAGTGTAGAGAAACATTTAGGTAAACAATTAATAACTAAGCCCGTATTTGAAGGAACTGCATGTCTTACTGGAGAAAAGATTTCTTCATTCTCTCTTGGTCAACTTTTTCCAAATTTTCCTTATTTCAGTGTTTTTCAGGTGAAGGAGTAAGGATGTACTTGGAATGTGTTTATCAGTGAACAGTACAGCTTGGGGATTTGAATAAACCACCAATATATTTTCCTCCGGTTTCGGTGTCAATTCTATTCTAGAACTTTGCTCTTTGTCTCAATACCGAGAAATTTATTTTCAGAATGAAAGTTTTATCAAATGTTCATCATAATCTATTGCTTTTTAAAAAAAAATCATGCAAAAAAAGTACTAACTTAATCTCTCTAACATGGCTTACATTTATAGGTTATATTATTATTATTATTATATTTAGCACCGCGTCTTACTACCCGTTCGGGTTATACGCTTTAAGTACTAATTAAGCTAATGGATTGGGAATTGGGAAGGTTGAATTAGAGGAAGTGAACCCGCATTTGCGTGGAGGGAGAGTGGAAAACCATTTAGGTAAAACCACCCCAAGTTCACCCGACCAAGATTCGAACCTTGATCTCCCCATCCTCGGCGGTCGAGATCAACACGACAAGCGCGTTAGTCAACTACGCCACCGAGGCGGGTTATAGGTTATAACCTTCGGCATTGAATGTACTAGATAAAATAAACATTCAAAATAAAATCTAAAGTTAATGTTTATAAAAAAAAATAGTACATGTATGTTTAATACATAACATTCACCACATATACGTGACGTCGCGGTGCCGGTAAAAAGAGGGAACTCAGAGGAGAAAGGTATAAGTCACGGTTGAACGCGCACAAATCGCCCTCTCATCCACAAAACACAGACGTACGCTCGCATTCCTTACGTAATGAACACACGTTTTCGGTACACGTATCCTATTTCCGTCAGTACTATGAGGGGTGCAGATACATGTGTGAGTGTGTGATAGTGGGTGTTGGTGCTGACACGAACGTGGCGTCACTCATAGAGCTCCACCAAAATAAACTTGTCAAGTGGCATAGGAGAAGGGTGAACCCCGTGATTTATTCTTTTGTTTCATTTACTGACCAGAAATGTGTTTCTGAAATGTTTTATTACATATCTTACATCCCTCCCACCGATCTTCTCTAGTTTTTAGCGTCTTACTGCCAGTTCTGGAAACCTCAAACTAATGTTAGGGAGGAAGATAGAGCTTTAGAGAAATGTACCCAGAATTTGCGTGATAGTAGAATGAGAAGCCATTTAAGAAACACCAGCCTGTGTTCATCCAAACTGCATTCAAACCTCTACCTCATCACTGGCAAAACAGACGAGGTTACCGTCTTGGTCGGCGTGCCCATCAATGCTGCAAACAAAATTTACAACCAAGGCTGTATTTCTGATGGCTGATGACTTCACACATCCATATATGAACTTTCCTTCGAATAATTAGTCATGCATATGACCATAAGCACGGGATATGTCGTGCAAATCGCCTTTTTGGACACTCTGATATAGAGGTCTGGGGCTCAATTCCCCCATACAGGTGTAATTTTTAAACCCATCACATCTCTGTACACGTGGAATAGACTTCAATCTTCTATAATCTGTGATGCTGGGTGAAAGGGGGTAGGGGGTCAAATCCTGGCTCGGGGTGCTAAGTGTGTTTTTTCCCCAAAATGGTTTCCTCATTCTCAACCTTCACTCAACCGCAGATAAGTTTCTTCTAAGATATAATTTCTTCAACTCAATCAACATTAGTTTAACTATAATGTGCATAAGTGATGGAATACTGCCAACTGGCTCTATATTCTAGTAGCCAGAGTTTCTGGCTGCAGATCCAGAGGACCAGGGTTCGAACCCTGGCACTTCTGGAATCGTCTATGAAGAAGTAGGTCTGGTAAGGGTCAACTCAGTATCGTGAGGAAAAATGAGAAGCTACTTGAATATATAAGTAGTGGATTTGGTCAAGAAAACTGAAATCAATGGCCAGAGGGTTCGTGTGTTGACCACATGACACCCCCTATCCTCAAACGTTGGCTCTCTCTTCGCTAACATGTGACCCCCTCGGTCGGTATATCTCGTTTGCGGGCTAGTGCCCTCGAGTTTTATTGTGATGGGAAAACACATATGTATTCATATATAAATAGGATATAGATATCGAATTGTTTCATACCCCATCTGAGATAGAACTGGGGTCCCTTCACGCAGAGGTTGTTCACCTTTACCATTAAACTTAGAGATTCATCTCAACTTTACTGCGCTTACATCATGGTATACTTAATTGCTTTAGCTGTCTATTTATCTCCATCTCTCTCTTATTCACTTGCACTCTCCTCCCTCTCTATACACCACTCCCTGGTAGCCTTCCTCATATGCACGTGCACACATATGAACACGCGCTGCTGGGGGCAATCATTTCCCGCGTTGCACTTAGGTGCTCCTCGGGGGGAGGAGGGAATATAGGGGGCAGCTCTATCGATTGCATTCAAAAATATAGTATTTGTCTGCATTCACCTGTTTACCTCTCTTGTCCCTATTCTCCAGCTCTAGCAGTCTGTCCAACATCTCGCGTTAAGGTCATGATTGATTCTACGTGAAAACTAAGGCGTCTGTCTAGCTATAGACAGATTTATTGAGGATGGAAGTGGTTGAAGTTTGAATATCAATTCGGCTCACGGGAGGGATAAACTTTATTTTCCAAAAAGGGATTTATTACTGTGGTTTACCCGCCCTCTTCCCAAGCAAATGGGTGTGAACCGTTCTTAACCAATCCTCCTTATTTCTATCCCTTAAAATAAGTATTTAATAATTCCATGTTTTTTGTTTAATTTTTCACACTACGTAGATCCGGGCTATCAGCATTTAACCACAGTAATAGGATAGGGTTAATAGGAGGATAGCGATGAGGGTGGTGAGATTTATATGAATAGTACCAGAAATTTGCGTAGAGGGGGGTGTGAAACCATTTATAAAGAAACAACCTCAATAAATCTAGGCTGAACTCGAGCCCAAGCCACCGCGTCTTGGAGTAAGCAAACTAAACAAGTCTGACGTTTAGTTTGCGTGCCCGTCGGCGCGGGTACCGTTGTGTTAAGCATTGCTAACGAATAGAGGCGTGAACTTCGACAGTTCTCTCGCTTTCTAATCCTTTCTTACAACGTGAACATTGAATAACATCGACCCCATGGGGATTCCAACCAAGGACCGATTATAAATTAAGCACATTCATTGAATGTATATATTATACACCAAGAGGTCACAAGTTCAGATAATTAAACTGAGCTTTTTAATTAATAACTAATTTATCTCAAACAATATATTTAATTCTTATAAATCTATACTAATATTATAAAGAGAAAAGATTTGACTCTTTGTTTGTAATGGATAAACTCAATAACTACTGAACCGATTTTTAAAATATTTTCACCAATATAAAGCTACATTATCACCGAGTAACATAGGCTATATTTTATTTTGAAAATTTAATTTTTTCCTCAAAAAAATGTCGATAGTATATTATATAGTCGTTGGAAAAAAAAAGTTGTTGAAGGGAAAGTGGGGTTTGGAGAAGGGGGCGAGGGGTTAGGGGGGAGGAAAGAGGAATGAGATGAAAATAGGAGGGAGGATAAAAAGAGGGAGGGGGCTATACGGTAGGACTGTATTTTCAAAAAATAAGTTTTGTTTTTATATTGACATGATGGATGATTTTTTTGTTTGTTTTACAGGATTCTTTACAATATTTTTTACGGGGAAGGGGGCTAGTCTTTAATAAAGATTTTTTTCTAAAGGTCACACAACTTCTCGTTTTTTATTTACTAAACCTCCTGAATCCCAGGCAGCCTTGAAGGAAAGGGATGGTAAAATATATTGGAACTCCCTGACACCCTGGATCACACCGCCGTAACAATGCTTTCTAGCGGTGAAATATGGAATTATCTATTGTATTTCATTCAAGCGCATAGAAATGAGTTAATTTGAAGCGTGTTCTTTGGGTTTTAACATTTCACTGGACCGTCTTCAAGTTGCGAGTGTTCTAATCGATACCGGTGCAGCCATCTGGGCGGAAGAGCAGACAACTAATGTTCATGTTCCCTATTAATATTTTGCTACGCTGGCTAGAAACACAGGCCAGGGTGTCAGTCTCGACTTGTTCTGGTATATCGAGTGACAGACAGGTCAAGATGCGAAACCCTCTCGGATGTACTGGGATTTTTCCCTACGTGTTTTCTTACTCTCCCAACAAGACAGATTTACGTAAACTTCAATTTAATTATGATGTCTTCCTCCATACCTTCATTAATTTAAATATGCGGTTAACCCGGACGGGGACTAAGAATCTCTGTTCAGGGTGTCTTACTCCTCATCCATGAAATTCACATTTAATTACATTATCGGATTAAGGAGGAGGATGGTACAATTTCAGAGTTAATGAACGCCTTTTTAACTATAGGGAGAATGGAAGACTCCGTGATATAATTCTTAAAATTATATTTATAGGAACTTGCAATGTTGTTGTTTCTGTAGAAAGGTAGGGGGAGGGAGGGTGATATTATTTATTTACCTTCTCTTTACAATTCTAACCTTGCTTCGATTTTGGTGTATGTATGATAGTGTTCAAAACCTTTCTCATCGACACTCGCTTTTAAGGGTAAGTATTGCTGAAATCTCTCTTACCACCTTGGTCATTAATTTTTTTTTATTTGCCATATTTTTTGTATAATTTACTCCCTTTTCTATTCTTTTTTTTATTTTCTTCGTAAGATTACTCTAGCAAAGAGTTTTGTAATCAAACCATCGGAGTATAAGAATGTAGCTTCAGAAGGAGGGTTGTGTTTTTTAAGGGTTTGATGGGAAATAGGTGGTGATATGGCATGGATGGTTTAAAAAAATTAAATTTATTAACGCATGAGTGGAGAATTATACTAACTATAGTAGTTTTTTTTCTACTCCTTGTAGACCGGGTGACGTATCTATTTTCAGACACATATAAGAGATTTCCGAGGAAAAAGTTTGGAGTGGAGCGAATGATAACGTAGTCTCTCAATCCGATCCTACACGAACAACTATCGGATACATCCGAACATGGAATCGAAAAATACATATATTTACAGTCGCTAAAGCGTTTGGTGGAGGGGGAGGAGGCGGAGGGGGGGGGGGNGGGGGGGGAGGGGTGAAGTTAACATTTCAATATTTTTTTGTACTTCGTTTTTTTATAGTAAAGTTATTATTTGATATTTATTTATTGGTATTTGTTGATCTGTCAGTGAGTGCCCAGTTCTGTCGGAAGCCAGTCGCGAATATCATTCAGGCGTTTATTTACCGACAAAGTTCAATTTTGTCGTGGTGACTTATTCGTTACGTGTTGTGTTGTTTTTTTCACGCTACTTAAATTATAACCAATGCAGTTTTTTGCATCAATATTAAATATAATGAGGATTTTTTTAAATTACTGAGTGATTTTGAGTTATATTATTTACCTGGTGGTTTTTATTTTATATTTAAATCATAATTAAATAAGAATCACAAAAGTTTATAAGTTATTAAACGTTCTTAAAGTAGTTTAAATGTTTAAATATTTTGATGTTTTTTTAAAACAATCCTGACTGGATTATTTTTAAATTGAGTTACTAACACTTACACAAGTTACAAAATTCTTCTCTTAAGTGTTCTCAAAGCTTATTTCCTTAGCAATTCTAGAAGTAGTTGTTGTGTCTGAAATTATTACCATTTAAAGTACTCAATTTTGTCCATTCTCACCCCACGTCAATCTGAATCTTACAAAACTGAACCCTGTATTGGTCCCCTCTTAACACATTTCTTAAAAGTACCTCTGAGCTGCTTCTCTCTTGTAAGACAAAAGTGATTGCAATTGGAGGTCATCGTCGTAAACTAGCTTCCAAACTTGTCCACTCATCGCCATGGTGGCACCACCATCCAGTCTACCGAAACATGCTTTAGCTAACCTTCCCTCCTATGCCTTTCGCTTTAAAAAAAACACGGGTTTTTCAAACCCCACGCAACGCAAAGGGGGGGAAGAAGCCTTCCCCTCCTTCCCTTATTTCCCTTTTGAAGCTTCTAGAGCTACCAACACCCCCTCTCAACCCTTAATATATTATTTTTCCATCCTAAAACTCTAGGGGTATATTTTTTGGAGGGAAAGCCAGTGTGTGGTTGGAAGACACGTCCTTCCATATGTGTGTGTTTGTGAATGTGTGTGTATGTGTGTGCTCACGACTGATGAGAACTCCGAGGATCCCGAAACGCTGTTTCTCGTTTCCGCCAGAAGATGCCGACACCAGACTGGCCTAGTCTTGCGGTGGGAGGCGGTTCCTTAGCATCGCGACGCCCATGCGCCCTCGCTCTCCATAGCATCTGAAATTCGCCACACCCCGGAGCGCGGCCCCCTTTTCCCTCTTCTCACACACAAACACACACACACTCACGCACACACACACGAAAACATTTTCAGTCACGTTGGGACAGGCGTCGACGTCCAAACTCACCCCGGACGCACATTTACTCCGTTCGTTCCTGGCTTTTCACGTCACGACGACGGTTCTTTTTCAGGCGCCGACTTTGTACGATGGCGGGTGTATTTTTCGACTGCCACGTCGATGGCTGTCCCGACGCCGTTTTCACTGTGAATACTGTTTAAAAATTAAAACCAACGAGTAAACTATTTAAGTGTAAAAAAAAAAATTTTATTTAAAAAAAAATAAGCTTAAGCTCAGGACTTTTTCTAACTAATGTTTTTATTGAAAGTAAAATATGTGAACAAAGTGCTCTGGAACAAAAACTATTTCAGGATTTAAAAAAAAAACATTTTATTACTAATCGTGATTTTTGGATTTTTGAAAAGACTATTTATTATTTACTATTTATGTGACGGGAACAGGCTGCTGTCGGAATTGACGCTACGCTTTCGGTGAGTAAACTATGTTGGCTTTAGGGTTCGAGTATGCATGTGTGTTTCATTGTTTTGTGGTGGCAGTTGTGTGACGTCATACGTGTCAACTCGGTCCCACACACACTCACTCTCTCTCTCTGTCTAGCGCGTTCATTCAATGTGTGTCGATACAGTTTAACATTAATTATCCTACCAGAGATGTGTTAAGTACGTGACGTTACGAGACCATCCCTAAAACTTTGGTTCACACAAATGAAGAAACGGAATTCTTACGTCACACGTCTTAAGATGAACGTCTTGTAAATATTTAAGACGCTAGTTTTTAAAAAAAATACTATATAAATAAAAAAGAATTTAAAAAAAATTGTTATAAAAAAGTTTTTAATTTTTTTTTTTTAATTATTAGGCGTCGCGTAGTCAGCGTCGATCGATCGGCGCTTGGAATCGGTCGCTCCTTGGCGAAGGACGCTTCTGCGGCCGAGAATATTTCGGTACCAGCGTCGGTCAAACCGCGCAAGACCATAACGGCAGCATCTTCGGTTTCTTTATTATTATTTTTTTCTGGATTGATGAATTAAACGTCTTTAAAATATTTTAAAATGTGTTCTTTTCTTTAATTCCTTAAGCGGAATATTTTACCATTTATAGTTTTTTACTATTGGTATCTTTATTAATCAAATGCATCTGACTAAATACCATTGAAACTAAAGTCCCATTTAATTTATAACTGTTTAAAGGATTTCATTTTTTATCCATCTTTAAATCTTTTATTTTTTATTTTAGTGATTTTCTACATGGACATCAAGTCACAGTCGTGAGCTTAATACCTATACAATATCAAATGGCTCATGTGATATTTGATTGGGGGTCCCATTCCTTTTAGAACAAGACAGTTTCTTAAGAGTCTTGATTATTTATTTATTTATAAACTCAAATTATATTCATGTAAAAGTTTTAATTTCCCCCGTACTCCCTGTTCAGGAATCTGCCTATAGGCCTGTGTACTAGTACGTAAGGTAAAGATGAGTAAGGTAGACTTTATAAGAAGTATATCTGTACCCAGCATTCGCATGGAGGAAACCATTTATAAAAACCCATTAGTACACCCTACTGGAATCAAACCTTGAACTTCCCATCATCCGACAAACAGGAATAGACAAAATACTTATACCTTTTCATGGAACCCACCCTTTTGGATAAAATGAAGCTATCTTACAAAAATAACATATGAGTTTAATTTTTTTTTATCTGCTATACACATAATTATTAATCGTTTTCAAAATTTACTTTTTTTTAAGTTTTTTTTTTATACTTTTTCATTGGTTGGACCACGCGGTGAGAGTTAAGTGGTAGTAACCGGTTTTAACTAAAGGGCTTTAAACACCTAAACATGCCAGCGATCCTATTTGACCTTAAATCCCAACCCTAAGAGCACTTGATCGTCGAACAACGGATTCGGTTATTGTAACACCATGTGTTGATATTGTGTGGTCTCTCAACAAAAGTCACCCCTCATACCTAACCACCCCCCACCTTTTCTCCCTCCCTTTAAGCACCCGTTTAACCGTACCACAACATCATGGCCTTCGACACTTCATTGACACCCCCTTCCCCTCCACATGATCCGTCAGTAAAATTGGGAGATCGAATGCGTCAAAAGTAAACCCTACGATATTTTTTTCACAACGCTATTTTGATGAAAACATAAGTACTGTAACTTTGTCAAGGGGGTATGTAGAAATATTGTAATATTACCTAATTAACGTGTACCGATACATTTTTGTTTTGTAATTTTAGTTGTTTCTCTTTTTGTTTTCTTACTTATATTTTTGCTATATCAAATAAGATCTCAATATCCCCTTCTAAAAATGTATTTAATCATTTTCACCACCACCACCAATCTATATTTGTTTAATAGGCATCTCTGTTTTCTTCAAAGTTGTAAGAAATTGAAGTGTAAAAAAGAGGAGGGGTTTGCGAGTGGATATTGAGACGAAAAAGTATCCGTGCCAATATCCTAAGGGGTGGGACTCAAAGAAGGGATGATATATATCACCCTCTCCCTTTCACCCACTCTTCTAAAATCTCTCTCCAACCTCACCCACACTACCCCTACCTTATTTTATTTTACACACATATATTTTCATATCGTTTCATTCCTCCATCTATACCCCTATCTTTTTTTATTTCATTTTACCCCGTTAGTGGAATCCCGAAACGAACGAAAAGGCGGAGAAGGATTGGAGGAGACAGGTTAAAGGGGTAGGGGATTTTTTTGGGAGGGAGGTACAGAAATGAAGAGAGAAAGGTGTACGAATACAAATAGGAAGAGTAAGAGAGATAAAAAGAAGGGGTTAAAAACAGAACAGAGACAGAATAAAAACACACACACACCAGCCCAAAGAGTAGAGATGGTGTAATGTTTTAAGTTGGATTGAGAGAGAGAGTGTGTGTGGGGGTGGGGAGTAGTAGGGATAAAATGGGGTGGAGGAGGGAAAAAGAGGTTAGGGGGAAATGGTTGCTTGTACGAGTGTGTGCGAGTACGAGAGTTTTAAGGGGTGAAAGATAGAGAGGGGAGAAGAAAGAGCGATAGAAGCTACCGTACGGTACAAAGCTGGGAGAAAGTCCAGCACAGGGATCTAACACACATACACACAAACACACTCGCTGGTCGGTTTTCCCCTTCGCGCGTACAAGTGTGTGGTACGGCGCAGGTCCTTTGGATAGGAAAACCCTTTTCTCTCTGTTCTTCTCCTGTCTCCCCCCCCCCTCCCTTCGCGTCACTTGCTTTCCCCCCTCCCTTTCTCTTCCCCTTTTCGGGACGCCGATCTTCATCCTGAATGTTCCCTAGGTCTTCCTCTTGCGGGAGGAATCGGGAGCTTTTAGTCTCGACTCAAGTGCGAGAAGAGACGGGTCGAAATCCGTTCTCGAAGCTCGACAGATTTTTTAAATTATATATTCACCAACCAAAAATAGGGGAGCTTAATGAGTGAGTGTTAGTTAACAAGGTCATATTCTTTAAAAGACTCTCCTTTATGGTTAATGAAATCTTATTTGGGTTTGAGCTGTTGTCACGAAGAGACTGACGAACTTTGTCGACCGATAAATGTAGTGCTAGTTTCTTTTATTTTTGGAAATATTATCCACTGGGTTCGTGTTGTTGTGTTATAGCTCGTCTACTTGCATACGCGTGTGAGTGAAAAAACACCAAACGGGTGAGTGGGTTAATCTAGGAGGGTGGACAGTTCCTCTAATGGGAGGTAGACGTCAATGGTCTACTGTCGTTGGACGTCTTCCGGATGACGGCGTCCCCACGGTGACGGTCAAGGCATCGTCGGCATGGCGGTGAAAGAGTGCGCCGACCGCGGGGTGAAGTGGCCGGGCGTCAGACTCTTACCTAAGGCGTCGTCGTGGTGGACCGACGCCGGGCGTCGTCGGAAGTGATCACCTTAGAGTTGTGGGTATGCGACTTAAGTTGGTGGTGTTTGAAATAGCTCGCGTCTCGTCGTATCAGAACTGGCGTCTTTTAAGAAAGGAAAAAAAAAGAACGCTTTTATGTGAATTTTTTTCAAAATTGTAATTTTTTAAATTTGTAATCAAATTTCTTACGTCTCCGAATGACTTGAGGAAAATTGTCGTCTATTTTTATTTATTTCTTCTTCTACCTTTAATGTGTCTACGTGTTTAAGGACTTGACTGACTAAGGGTAAATTATAAGATGGACAAGTGATTTAAAATTTAAAGAAAGGATTTTAGTCACAATCTAGTTTTTCTGGTGCTGAAGACTAAAACAAATCTTAAAGGTAGGACTTTCTTTTAACATATTAAATGTGTTAACTGTGTTTGTGTTTTTAATCTACAAGAAATCTTCTGTTCACCAACAACTTCTTAGAATACTAGCTTGGATCCAAATCCCTAGCTAAATTTTTATGACCTCACGACCAAACCATGTAAACCTTAAAAATAACCACCAACTACTGTTATTAAGTCTCACTCAAGTCACACAAAAAATGGTTAAAAAGAACTTATTGAAATTAACTTTCACTATTATATTTAGTTTCAAAGAGAGAGTTATTAACAATTATGCAAAATAATAATAACAACAGTAAAAATTATTTTTGTAATTTATTTAACATTCTTCTTTGAAAATAAGATTTTAGAAAAATTTCTTATTTTCCATTTGAAAAATTGAAAAATCACAATCGTTAAAACCAAAATATAATTCTGGAATAAAACATAAATACCCCTAAATTTATTTGTAACTATGCTTTTCTATAATTTTTTTGTAAAAAAAACTTGTTATTGTCCACATATAACTTAGGAAGATAACAATAAATTTTTAAGCTAAACACTCTAGCAGAACTAATATTTGGATAAAAAGTTTGAAATCACTACAAAAAGTGAAATGTTTTAAATTGGCATTTTAATTAGAAAATTTCTCAAGTCAATTGGTTTCACTTAATACAAGTGTAGTAAGGGAGGATTTTGACACGTTGTATTTACCACCACATTTATTCAAGCGAATGCTTGGGCAAGTCATTATAAATTGCACTTGCTCGTTTTCCTAGCTTGGATTTATTTATTTGTAATTTCAAATATTTTTAGGAATAAAATAACACACTCCATGGATATTTTTTTATAACGGTTAAATAATCTTTTGGTATGACCTTGAAAACGCAGGTGTTTATTTTATTTTCCTAGGCTGTCGATCTCGAATGAGAGAGCCAAAGGCTGCAGGTGGTACGTGTGATTGTTCCACTTGTGGCATCACCATACACAGGTCTAGCTTCAATAAGATCACATCCAATCCTAAGGAATGTAGAACAAAACTCTATTTTTTCAAACCTCATTCTTCTTTTCTTAGTGAATCGGTATACGAAGTCATACAGATGGTTATATCAGTATAACACGTACAGAGAGCTTGTTTTAAGCTGATTAAATCAACGAATACAGACATATCTATGAACACAGGTACTAAATATATTGCTCAAATAGTCTGTTCTGTTGGTGATAGAGAGTTGGGTACTCAAATCCCAACCGGATTTTTTTAGGGCGACATTTCATTAAATGTTTTTCCAACCCTCATTCCACGCAAATTCGTACACTTATACAATCCCAATATATACACCAAAAATCTATCTAAAAGCTTACATCCCATATGGGAAGTGAAATGTCGATAAAGAAAACAAACAACCTTTTGATAGAGGGAAAAAATAGGTAAAGGATTAAATCTAAATGTTTTTATCTTACTGTGTAGTGAGCATTATAAGAGGACAAGGCACGAGGTGTACTGAAGCACCATTTATCTCCCTTCAACAGCAGACTATTGTTTGGAGATCTATAGCGTGGGATTGACAGAATCCCCCCCCCCCTCCCCCCAACCTCTCGACAAACACTCTCTACCCACCAACCCCCTTCCTCCAGGGCAGAACACACGTGGAACATTCGGACGGCACGAGCCCTGAATAGGTGCAAACAGGTGACTTCACACTTGGCTACCTTGTCTGGGATGGCAATCAAGTCAGACACACGCTCACCGAAAACTTTGGAGCATGGCCGGGAAAGGAAATGGAACATTTTTACCTCACATATTCTAGTCAATTATTTTATTAACACCAGGTGATTATGAAAAGGAGGGGGGGGGGGGACCCACACCAATGGTACACTGAATAAGGCGTCAGGATCGCAATAAACTATGTGTATGATGACTGGAAGGTATAAATTTGAATCTCTGTTCTGTACACTTAGGAACTATTTTCTCACTTATGAAAACCTTGTGGTCTCTCCCCTCCTCTCTTCACTGTGATGCGGTTGCATTTCCTGTCATCTATCCTCACAGTCCCTATCCTGTAGAATAATGATTTAAAAGTCTTGGTGTGACCCAAATAGGTGTTCACGTGGAATAGACGTCAAGATAATATGGTTTTCGGTGACATACTAATTTCAAAGAGGAGTTATCTCATTTGAGAAACAATTTGAATACTTTATTTTTCACTACATTGTAGTGCTCGTCCGGGATTTAGGGTGAGGATGTAGGGAAGACGAGAAAAGATTAGCGTTTTTACAGTTTTCATATCAAAACTTTTTTGGACAAAATAAATCAAATTTTTATTCTTTACAAACATCGAGTTTAATTTTTTTCACATGGTGACGTCAACAGTTCTTGAATATCTATAAAGAGTGTAATGGAATTCAATGGCAGCGTTTTTTCTACATCTAAATGTTTGTCATCCAATGCTGCTCTGATTATGACAGATATTTAACAACTGATTATGTCACCATGTGGAAAAAATTAAACTCATTGTTTCTACTGAAGCAAAATTTTATTTATTTTGGCAAAAATGTTTTGTTATAAAAGCTGTAAAAACACTGACTTATCCCACATCCGCTATATTCCCACATTAATTATATACCTATATTAAATACTCTAGTGGAGATGAGTTTAGTAAGGTCAAATTTAGAGGAAATGTAGATTAAATTGCTGAAAGGTAAAGTAAAAAAATAATTTTGGAAAAACACTTTCACCTTACACTGCTGATATTCAAGCCCTGACTTCCCCGTTACTGTTAAACTTAAAATAAGGGAGCGTAAATGTTTATCATGTAGCCACTATCGTGGGTAAAACCATCGATTAACATTTTTAATTTTCACAGCAATTGCGCTGTTTAGTATGTATATACATCTAAATTTGGAATTAGTAAAACATAATTTCTCTAGTCTTGACATTATTTCTTCCTAAAAAATATTCCTATGACGTGTAGATGAAATGTTAAAGGCGTATACAATAAATATATATATATATATTCATGCACAAGAAAGAGATTTAATATATAAGAAACACTAGTTCTATTTAGAGCTTCGATGAAAATGTAAGACTTGAGAGAATAAAACGTACCAAAATATTGCAAATAAATAAACGTGTCATGATTTTAAATCAAGTGTACTCAAAGGAAGATCAAATTAGTAGTAGTAGTAGTAGTAGTAGTAGTAGTAGTAGTAGTAGTAGTAGTAGTAGTAGTAGTAATAGTAGTAGTAGTAGTAGTAGTAGTAGTAGTAGTAGTAGTAGTAGTAGTAGTAGTAGTAGTAGTTTGTCTTTCTGTAAAAACCAATGTATTTTAACGTAGATTTGAAAAAAATTACATAGCACTTGCATAGATTTGAAAAAATCATTCCTACGTCTTTACGGTTAAGACACCAAGTTTGAAACTGCCCGAACTTACAAAGTCTTACAAACCAGAAAATATACAATTCGCCAGTATTTTGTATACAAATCTATAGATGGTAAAAAAAAAATCTATATTTCCATTGTTATCTATCTTTTTCTGAACACAATACCTATTAAATAATAATATTTTAGTGTCCTTTTCAACATTGCATGAATGTAGATATAACTAATCATCTCCACTGGTTTATGATCTTCTACTTCGTATCTAGAGAATTTAGTGACAATTTACCATTTGCTTGACTTCCCAATTACTTTCCCGTGTATAGTCAAATTCCCTGACTTTTCCAGGTTTTCCCTGTTTTCTAGGCGCTTATCAACCAGGTACTTCTACCCATCCGGGCTATACGCACATTTACACCAATGCGGTAAGAATAAATGTACCAACATTTTTGGTTAGGGAGATTAGGTAACTATTTAGGAAGAACCACCTTCAATAAACCCAGCCGTAATTAGAGCCCCGATCTATACATGACCAGCAAACCAGTCTATAATGAGAATAGTCCACTATACCATTTGACTACCAATGAAAGTACAAAAATATTAAGCCTATACAAAGAAAATAGATATAATCTAGGCGTAAACAAAATAAAGCACTTCAACATATTAGGGTAAAGAAGTGACAGTAGCTTTTATTTATTCAGAATAATATTTATTTAAATACATGCAGATTATACATTTTAGAATTTTAAGATAATTCAGTCAAGATTTAATCAAAGTCTGATTAAAAACAAATTTTAAAATATAGCAAAGTAAAGTGAAGTTTTCTAATAAAACCAAAGTAAAAACTGTTTCAATGATAAGACAGATGCGTGAATAAAAGTTTATTTTGGCCTTCAATTTAAATGATGAAGAATATATTGTTTTTTATCACTGCGTCTTACAACCGATTCGAGTTATACGGTTATGAATTACGCTAATTGGTTATGGATGAAGAAGGTTGAATTTAAATGAAGTGTACTTGCATTTACATGGAGGGGAGAGAGCGTGGGAAACAATATAGGATGAACCACACTCAGTACACATGACTGGGATTGAACTACGATACCCCCATCATCAGCCGTTTAGTATACTGTGAGAGTAGAATTTTAGACCATGTGGCCACCGAAGTAGAACATTAATTATTAAAACAATATAGTTAAATTTATATTTTAAATAAGTATTTAATAGGAAGGTAACCCACGTGGACTAAATAGAAAGGTCATTTAGTTTGGTCTGGTTGGGGTTTGGATCTCAGCCGGGTATTGGAGGACATTTTTAACTATATGATTACCTACTCTTTCTCTCTATCTCTCTCTTTAAGCAAATGTGAGTTCTTTTCCATTAAATAATTCTTTAATCATCTTGATCCCATGAGTGATACAAAAACTGGCCTAGCTCAAATGGTTTGTGAGACGTGGTGGGAAAGAAACGAAAGGAAGCGATTAAAACACAGTGGTAAACGTGTATATTTTTTTAAAAATATTTATTAGTGACAAAATTTTGACATAGCTGAGACCGGTGACTTAGATAGAAGATATTTATAATCTAAAACTATGTATTATTTTCTAATTGATAAACCACAAGATAACAATAGATTCTTTATTACTAATAAAAAAGAAAAAGGAACCCAATTTTAAACTTGTATATCACTAAAATACTATACTTCAAAGCTGTATGCTAATTAAACCTTTTTATTTTTTGAACCAATAAATGTCCCTGAAGTATAACCTAAGGCAAGGGTGTGATCTCATTCACCCTTCTCCTGAGTAACTAAGAATTCCCCCTCTTAAAGCCCTCGTCCTACTGCCCTAATCATCCCTTCCAATAAACTCCCTGTACGTAAAATGTTGAGTCATAGCTACCAGCCACCCTTCTTGTGAAAGAATAGTTGTTTTTACAATGTTTATATGTGTGTGTATATATATATATATATATATATACGGTATATCAGTTTGAGGGTTAAACGTAATATTTAAACAAAGGGTTATTTCAGGATTGATACTTTTATAAAAACTAGCCTAGCATCCAAAACTTAACACACAACACCAACACTAGAATTTGTAATTTTTTAATAATTTTTTATCACCACTACCTGTTCAGATTATACGCATAAATACTAATTACGCAATTTATAAAGGAATGTGTAAGGTTGCATTTAGAGGAAGTGTACCCCCATTTGCTTGGATGGAAAGTGGAAAATTATTTGGGACAAACCACCCTTAGAATACCCGACAAGTATTTTAACCCTGATCTCCCTTTCATTGGCAGAATTTTTGATTATTTATTATTGATTGAACACTTCTTGCGTGTATATTAATTACAAACTTATTTAACCTAGGTGAGCAACACTAAATACGCAACACTAGAACCAAGAATATCATATCTGGGTAACAGAGTGATTACAAATGCAGGACTATAGACGACTTTCAAACTAACTTAATTGGAGACCGTAAAACTAAACATCCAATTCCAGAACCAGAAAATTTTAATATCTGGGTAACAGAATAAACACATTCATACAGTGCCATATTTGTTTATGCCTATATTATAGACTTACAAACTAATTAAAACTAGGACACTAACAGTAAACACCCAACATTAAAACCAAAAATCATATTATATTAGGGGAAACGTGAACATGTACACTTCCTATACCTAAAAATGTAGCCGTTTTACCTTGACGGATTACACTATGGTCCTATTTTACCAGCTGCACCATAGTGGAATCATGTAAGGTAAGCTTTTTACACAGCGTAGTGTTTAACAACGGCCCCCCTCCCCCTACCAACCATCATCAATAAACTACAAGTCGTTTTCTATAACCTTTTAGCCATGCGGGTGTGCTATACTAAGTTATTTTATCTACTTTGAGAAACCCACTTTGGTGGCCACATGGTCTAAGGCACTACTCTTGCAATAGACTAGATCTCCTAAGACCGGGAGATCGGGGTTGGATCCCGGTCGGGTGCATTAAAGGTGGTTTTTCCTAAATGTGTTTCAACTCTCCCTTCATGCAAATGCGCATGCACTTTCTCTAAATTAAAACCTTCTTATTTCCTAGCACATTAGTGTAATTAGTACACAGGAGTATAACCCAAACGGGTAATAAAACGCAATGATTGAAACAAGTTGTGAATGTGTGCATGTTAATTGTCCCACGCTGCATGTTCTTAATGTAAACTTATAGAATGTATTGTCAAAACTTCAGCAATAAGGGTTTACTGTGTCACCTTTATTTGTTTCAGGAAAGAAAATTAAATCATCTGAAGAATGTTTTTGAAAATTTATTATTTGGTCACTCTTAAAAAAACGACCGAGAGCATATTTTTTTCGATATATATGTTACGATTGTAGATGAACTAGGTACCTTGTAGAAGCACATATGTCACCCGCACCAGTGGGTACGTGGATTGAAAGCCAGGTGCCGCCATTATTGTTGGTCAGGGACTAGAGGGTTGGGGTACAAAACCCATCCAGATATAATAAGGGTGATTTCCCCTTCATTATATAACGGGTGTATTTCCTCTCAACTCTACCTTCATCCTCGCTAACTTAATCTGTGTAAATATGAAGATATCTTGGATGGGTGGTAAGACACTATCTTAAATAATTATTATTCCCAGAAGTATGGTTTTGGTGGTTTGCACTCCTGTATCTGACTCTGAAGTGAGTACATGGGTTCAAACCCACCTACGTATACTGGGATCTATTTTCTTCTCCGTAAGTATTTTCCCATTCTCTCTCTCTCTCTCTCTCTGTCTCTCACTCAAGAAAAGTGTTGGTGCATTTCCTTAAAACATATCCTCATCAAACTGCACTCTTTAAATGGTTTTTTTATCACCACACTTTACTACCTGTTCAGGTTAAACGCATAGCCTATATGATAACTACTGTATTGGGATAGGGATGAGGAAGGAACAATTTTAGAGGTAATTTCCCAGCATTTGCGTGGAAAGCTAGTGGGAAAACATTTGATGAAAACCGCTCTCCGTAGACCAAACTGGGACTTGAACCCCAATCTTCACTTCATCAGCAGGCCAGTTCAACACAATAGTGATGTCTTAGACCATTCGGCCACTAAAGTGGGGTTAATATTGTTAGGCCAAAAGTCTGTCACAGACTGAACAAGACATGAAAGGATTAGTGTTATTTTACCACTAAATATAATTTAAATTTTTACTTCTTAAAAAAAATTATAAATTAATAATTCATATAACGTGTCAAAATTATTATTATTATTATTATTATTATTATTATTATTATTATTATTATTATTATTATTATTAGCACCGCGTCTTACTACCCGTTCGAGTAATGGTAGGGTGATTGTGAGATGAAATGAAGGACCTACAGTTTAACGTGGAATCCGAACCACGGTGGTGGCCTGGCATTCCCCGTCAAAATTGTTAGTATAAACTTTTAATTAAGCTGTATTTAGAAAGAGAACGTTCTCTTGGCACGTAAACAAAGATGTCAGGCACGAATTTTCTTGTTACTGGTGATGAAGAGGTCGGCGTTGGAAGTACGGCAGGGTGTAGTTAGGTGTTTACTTTCTCTCGACACCTCGGAGAGAATGTATTGTGATCCCCAAAATACTTGAATACAATATTTTGATAAATGTCGACGTTTCATGACCCCCTAAATCCAAAATTGGTTTTCACGATGCCGTTTGTCTGTCTGTACCTCGGGCTAGAGCTGAAACTATTTTACAGGTTGGGCTATAGCTTGGTATCTGGGGTGTTCATATGGGCCCCCCAGAGGCATTTTCATATAAGATATCTAGCCATAAATTTAAGGGTAGTTTACTGAAGTCCAAACAGAAAAAGAAAATTGATTTTCTTGACATTCGCTACAACAATTTTGATTATATGTTATATCTAGACACTATTTAATGTTATAAACAAGATGACAATTCTCATTTTCTCATGAAAATGACTTTGACGTTACTTTACAAAGGGGAAATTTTTCCATTTACATAAATTCTCCGCAACTATCTTATCATTATAAAGTTGTAATAATAAAAAAAATAGAAATCTTTTATTTGAAATATATTTTTATAAAACCAATAGCTTCTGAGTTACAATAATAATAATAATAATATATCTTTTAATTCAGGTCTTAGAAAATGAATTTGATTCTTATACTCTTTGGTGGACAATGATATTTCTCTTTTCTCAATTTTTCTGAAACAATGTTTCTAGTTTCTAATGTCATATAGTTTGTAAGTAAAAATGCATATTCTTTCATTTATGATCTTTGGTGTAGTGTTCCTACAACAATGTATAGACCTATTATTGTATTTACAAATTTTTAGTAAATGCGAGAGAAAGGTATGTGCCTATAGCTCGGACTAGAGTTAAACGTGAAGCACGGGGAAAAAGTGCATCTTTTAGCGCTGCACCCTGTCGGCAGCTGTACGAATTTCTAGGTCACCTCTCGCGTGGCGCGCCCCTCAAGTCTTTGCGGCGAGCAGCGGAACTTTTAGGAGAGAGGTAGACGGCATCACTCTCTTATTCGGGAACGGTCAGACAGAAAGGGGTGGTGAAAAGGTTAAACGTCGAGACGCATCGCATGGTGGAGAGGAGACGAAAGAAGGAGGGGGTGTATAGTAGAAAGAGATAAAGATAGGGGTAGGTAGGTGAGAAATAGATAACTGCGTTTAGGTTTGAAAGGCTGTGGAAAGACTAAGATTATATAAGTATATATATGTATATACATATATATGTAATATATATATATATGTATATATATTTTATCGTGACCTGGAAAAAAGGTATTAGGTGATTATAGGCGATTATTCCTGTTCACTCCCGAATATTAAAAACTGGAAGAATCTCGTTTATAATCAAACTGCTCTGGCCAATTAGCTCAATGTGCTAGGATAATGAGTAATAAAATCCTACCCGCTTCGGTGGCCACATGGTTTAAGGTGCTACTATTGCAAAAGACTAGACTGACGATGACGGGGAGATCATGGTTCAATCCCAGTCGGGTGTATTGAGGGTGTTTTTTCCTGAATGGCGTTTTACTCTCTCCATGAATTTTCAGGTACGCTTCCTCTAAATTTAACCTTCCTTACCCCTAACCCATTATCGTAATTAGCTCTTAAGCGTATAACTCAAATGTGTATTAAGACTTGGTGCTTAAAAAAGGTTTATATTAAAAGGTTTATATTAAAAGGTTTTAAATTCCCAGGTCTCAATGGTTACGTGATCTAAGTCATCTCTCTCTCTTAGTAGATTGGGATCACCGGTTAATGGGAGATCTGATTCTGAATCTCAGTCGGTTTAACACAAGTTTTTTAATTATAGTATTTTATAACCTGCTCTCCACACAAATGAGGGTGGGTTCGTTTCATCTCAATTGTCCACACCTATCTTCCTCATTAGTGTAAACATGAGAATAACCTTGGATGACACCTTAGCTCAGTCTGTAGCGTATCTGTATACTGATTTAATTAAGGGTTCCTGGTTTAATTTCTGGCATGGTCAAAAAGATCTTCATTGGTGAGGCTGTATGTGGTGTATGTTCTAGATTCAAGATATTTCTTAACTCATGTGCTGATCGGTACAGACAGTACACGTAAAATATCTCAAATAGATGAAAAAATGAAGAGGGTTGGTAGCTTGAATGGAAACAAAATGTTGAGTGAAAGTAAGATACTGTTCATATGGGCTGGGCACGCGGAATAAACGTCAATCTAATTTCACCTGGGTTGTTGGGGGTGAAAAGTTTGGTGTTCTAATCCCGGCTGGATATTCTCAGATTATTTTTTTCATAAGTGGTTTCCAGATCTTTCTCATCGCAAGTGCTATTACATTTCCTCTAAATTATACCTGTAGAGTCAGCCAGGTTTGGTAGTAAGAAGAGGATAGAAACAACTAAATAAACAAAAAAGAATTTAATATTTTATTTTTAATAATATTAATATATTATAATATTTATATAGACCTATATAATATCTATATTTATATGTATGTGTGTGTAAATTCACTATTCTTATTCTTTATTTGGGCTATGAACATAAATTACACTAATGGCGTAGGAATGAGTAAATAAAAATTGGGACAAAATGCAGATGCCTCTACTTGTAGGGAGAGTAGGAAACCACTAAGTGAAAAGAACCATCATCATATCTAGCCGAGATTAAATTCCCAACTCTCCCATCACCGACAAACCAGACTACGTGAGCCTAACACTTATTTCCACCTGTCCACCGATGTGGGTCTTGAATTGACTCTTAGCTATTATCATTGAGGTGGGCATAACATAAACTAAATGTGGCTAGAAAGAAAACTTTGACAAACAAAATACTTTTAAGACTCTCTTTAAAATGAAAAGAGGAGTACTAATAATGACGTCTTACAACTGTGAATTTAAATAATGGATTAATTCCAGTACAAGAAACAAAGGCCTTGTGCGGGTAATAGGGGTGGGGATAGGAGGTTAGGAAGGGGGATAGTAGAGGTTATGTGTTGTTCAAAACTTCATGTATGCAAATGCCCTAAGCCGGAGATGCATGCGGTCTATGCAAATGTATTGTGAAGACGATGGTCTCCGTTGCAAAGTACCCTTATAATGTGAGCTGTGCTTGGACCAATCTCACAGCCAGTGGTGGATAAAGTGTAGGGTGTGAGAGGATACTTTTAATAATAAGTACCCTCCATTATAACATTATTTTTTTTGCATACCATTGCCCTCAACGTTAAAACTTAAGTGTGTTTATACATCTTAGCACAAGCGTGTTTTTTTTTTCTGTTTCACGTTTTGCTCCCATCATGCTAATTTAATTATGATGGAGTGAGGAATATAAATGTATAACTTAAAGGAACTGTACCCACATTTGCGTGAAGAGATAGTTGTAAACCATTTAAGATAGAAATATCTCATTAATTCCTGTTGGAATTCTAGTCCCGACCTTCCCATCTCTTGCAAGCCTTATTAAATGGTTCTTACGTTTATTTTGTACACCCAACAGTGTGGGTTTGAAGAAAGGTTTCAATCAGTGTGTCTCACTACCAATATATATACATATATAGTTAGGGTTAGTGACGGTATAATGCGTGTATGAAGATTGGTACACCATTTAGTAAAATACACCCCCAGTATACCCAGCTGGAATTCAAACCTTGCTCTTCAAGCTCCCAGCAATTCATGCTATTATAAGACTGGTGTAATGGACCACGTGACTACCAATATCGTACTGGTTTATTTGGTTACTATACTAGTGGTATAGGGGTAAGGAATAAGGGATTTAGAGGAAATGTAACCACACTCAAGTGAAGAGGGAACAGAAAAACTGTAAATATAGAAAATCACCTCAGTGCACCCGATCTCAATTCAAACCTCAATGATGTTATCTAAATCACCTAGACAAGACTAGTCTAATGCCTTTCTTACGTTCACATGTACACTGGGCCTGTGTTGTGTTTTTTAGTGTTTTTTGAGTTTACATTTTTTTATCAAGTTTGTTAATTGAATTACAGCACCTCTACTTTTTAATCAATAATCTTTTGAAAAGTAATATGACGACACTATTGTGCCATACACGCATCGCTGGTTACATAATTCCAAGTGTTAGGCTTGAAATAGGGCCAAGACTGAATTGATGCTGATGTCTCGAATTTCAACTGGGTGCTTTGAAGAAAAGGGGGATAAGTAATGGATCTCCACATGTGAAATATCACTATTGATTTATAATCCATCCCTTCATACTAATGCGAGTGTATATTCAGTAGGTGCCCTTCTAAATCCACCTATTTAATGAATAATTTAAGCTTGATTATAAAAGGACACAACTTACAAACTAATCAAAATGTAACGCTCTTAAACTGACATAAACCCCCTAAATCTCCAATAGTATGTTCATCATTATCGAAGAGAAAGTCTCACTTTAATAAATTATGTTTCGCCCTATATATAATATAACAAAGGACCCTTAATTCAGTAGGCATACACAGTAGCAATTGATCTGAAGTCTTAGAACTCCTGTTTAAAATTTGTGAAAAAAAAAAGTTAATCAATAACCAAAATTAACCAAAGAAAAGTGCAGATTGATTCAGAATATATTTTAAAATACAACATTAAATATCGTAAACCACACGCATTCACCCGCTTCGGTGATCACGTGGTTCTCGCAATAGAATAGACTTCCAATTACGGGGAGATCGTGGTTTGATCCCGGTCGGGTGTACTGAAGGTGGTTTTCCCAAAATGGTTTCCCACTCTCTCTCTCTCTCTCTCTCTCTCTCTCTCTCTCTCTCCACGTAAATGCGGGCAAACTTAATCAAAATTCAACCTCCCTTACCCCTGGCCCATTAACGTAATTAGTACGCAAGCGTAAAATTCAAATTGGAAGTAAGACACAGTGCTAAAAAAATACGCCTTCCTTATGCCCCAGTCTATGAGGTGATGTTTTCGTACTTAGCTATTCAGACCTACATTCATAATTGTTGACAATTTTCAAGAAATATTCATAGAACTAACCACTAAGAAACATACGACGCTAATTCACATGGAATTTGTGTTGATACTTGTTTTAAGGATAGTTAGTAAAACCAACAAATATAATAATAGTAATAATCTGAAAATGGTTTGTTAAGTTTGAAATTTTAGTGCATGTTATTATGAAACAAATTGGTATTTTTTTAAATTACAAATTATGATATATTTTTAAAATGCAGTTAACTAAAACTACTCACATTAAATCTTTATTTTAAACTTATTTTAATACTTTTTTTGAAATACAAACAAATCACTGTTAAATTGTCTTATGTCTGTACTTAAAATATCCTTAAAGTTTTAGACCTGCAATACTAACTAATTATGCAAAATGTTGATTGTAATCACTTGTTTTATTAATATTCACCATGTTGGTCGTACACATGGTAAGAGTTGACTTGTAATTAATTCATTATTGAATTATAAATAAAAAAAACTCGCCCTATTTTATGGGGCATTGGAGTAGTAATTTTATGATTTCCTTTTTTAGTTAATATATCTCGGTTTTTTCCTTCTCACGAGATTGAGAGGGTTGACAAAGGGGGGATAGAGGCTGAGTTGAAAGGTTGGATAAGGGAGAGAGAAGGAAAGAACTATATTAGAACAAGGACTGAATTAATTTCCCATTGGTAAGACCAAAGCAATTTCTTGTCTCGTAACATGTGAGACATTTGAGGGTAAAATAAATGAGGCGGAGCGATATAGGGGTGGTTTTGGGGATGGATATTATGAGAAAAAGGAATGAAAAGAACGGAAGAAAGAAAATGTCTCCTTCTTCATAACTGGGGGGAGGGAGGGGGGGATATGAAGGACTGTAGATTTTTATTTTTAAGGCAAAAGGAAGTTGAGAGAAAAAGAGAGAAAAATATTCTTTAAGGATTACTGATGGTTACACTAGAAACCAGCAAATATTTTAATTGAGATATAAAACTTTTGCATTATAAATACTCACGTTATATTGACACAATATGACTTACATAGTAACTTAAGCTAATACTACACACTAGACTCAACCACCTGGATATTTACTAGTGTGTTATCAATATGAACTGTGTAAATAAAATGGAATTGAGTCAACCTTTATTAGCCTCATGTTTAACCACTTTGATTACTCTTTCACACG
>CABFVZ010000100.1:100705-138348 GCA_902151445.1 Timema monikensis
GGGGTAATATGTCTCTTGTTCTATGTCATAATTTTTCACGTAATGGTATGTTTAACTCTAATTTCGTTCTTTTTTATGTTTCATTACGTCTTACTTAACGTATGGATTATACGCTTTATAGCATTGTTAGTGAGTTAAGGGTGAGTAAAATACGATTTAAAGGAAATATACCGGTATTTGAATAGAGTAATAGTGGGAAAACCTTCAGTAAAAACCACCTTCAGTGCACCAGCAAACCATTCCAGACGACCGTTATATTTAGTCCACTTGTCCACCAATGCAAGTTACCTAAGATTAAATTGTTTGTGAAACTATCTTAAGTCATGCATTCGAAGTGTTAACAAACTCACAAATAAACATAAGCAATATAACAACAGACAAGTCAGTAAGTATAAACATCATTGTCTTAAAGACATAATACGTCTTGTGTGCTCGGTTAGTTAGTGGTGACATTTCAGGTTTCCACGAGGAAACAACTGAATGTCAACTTGCGTATTGCTTAATCTTCATTCAGAAACTTGAACTAAATAAAACAAACAACATTCTATTGTACCATTAGAAGAAAAATCGCTAGATTTGATTTCATTTTCAGAACTTCAACACTAGTAAGCTAATGAAATTACTTACTTAAACAAAGGGGGAGAGCAATACTTACGTGATAGCGTGACTATCTCCGAAACAAAACAAAAAATTAAATATAAATCTTTGTCGTTCCTGTTTTCAGAATAAATATTTTCAAAAGAAAAGTTTCTATACTGTAGTTTGTGTTTGCGGATAAGAGATATTCTCGCAGATACAGGGCGGGCCAAAAGTAATTGTTCGTCTAACAACGCCAATAAAAATATAGTAACTGGAAAGGATATCCATGTGTGTGTAGACATGTGCTACACTACAATTTGGTGCATCACTGTAAATAATGACTGGCTTCTCAGTCAAGTTGTCGACGCCCTTGGCTACTTACTTAGAGGTTCTGGGATTGATTCCCAGTGGTACCACATGTATTTTTCCTGAAAGGTTAACTGCTCATATAGTTAACATGGCCTTTTTAACTAGGCTTAAGTTAGGTTTTGGTTTTCCACTGGCTTTGTAGCTTCATAAACACCATAATTACATAATCTCATACGGGAGTATAACGTGTAAACAACCTCCAAGGTATAGCCTGGGTAACGTTCTGATCCCGCAAAGCGGCTAACAGTGTACTACATACACGGCAACCTTACTATAAACAGCATATTTCACGGTCAAATATACCATACGCATTTAAAAATATCCTTTATTGGAGTTATTCAACGTGCACTTTCTGAACCGACAGATTATATCATCACACGACTTATAAACTAAATTGTATCTAGAACAGACACAACATCCAGACCCTGGCCGTCAATTTATCACTGAGAAAAAGGAAACACTCATTTCACCAATGATGAATTTTTCGGCAATGCCAAGAATCGAACCCGGGACTTGTATTTCAATAGACAGACACGCTACCAACTGAGCTCAAGTGTCGGACCATACCAATATAAAAAATAGAATCAGGAAATGTTTCCATATACTTATCTTTCCCTTCCTCCGTATATTTATCTGCACCATAAAAAACTTGTTCTACTAAAAACCATCGACCCTGACAAACCATTTATAAGGTAAGAGCCAATAACTTCAATTACCCGATAACCCACTTCGGTGGCTGCGTGGTCTAATACGCTACTCTCGCAGTAGGTTAGACTGCGTATGGCGGAGACATCGAGGTTCGAATCTCAGTCAGGTGTACTGGGGTGGTTTTTCTAAATGGTTTATCACTCTCCCTCCACGCAAGTGCAGTGCACTTTATAAAAATATAACCTCCGTAATCCGTAAAACCATTAGCGTAATAAGTACATAATCGTATAGATCAGACAGTTCTAAAAATAATACCCGATAAAAGGTAGGTTTTTATTATTATTATTATTATTATTATTATTATTATTACTATTAGCACCACGTCTTACTACCCATTCGGGTTATACGCACTTACGCTAATGTGTTATGGTGAGGTGATTGTGAGATGAAATGGAGGACCTACAGTTTAACGTGGAGTCCGAACCACGGTGGAGACCTGGCATTCCCCACATTCACAAGATGTCTTGTCAGAGGTGAAGGAAAGGGTTTGGTAATCAGATAAATCTTTGCCGCGACCGAGGATTGAGCCCCGGACCCCAGCATAGAAGTCTGACACCTTACCCCTAAACTGCCAGGTCACCTAGGTTTTTATTGAAGGGTGGGAAGGGAGGACGGATGGTCATTGCACGTGTCGAAAGTAGCGTAGGCCATTGTTGATCATATTAAAACCATGGAAGGGACAATTTTACTGTTTGTAGTATAGGTGCACAGTTACTTTCGTCTCACCTGTATCTTGAATAACTATAGTCCTAGCTAAGGCTGATAGTAATAGTGTGTTTTGAGTAGTTGACGTTTAGAGATCCGGGGGTTTGAATACCAGTCAACTGACACTCGGTTGGGATTTTACGTGTGTTTTATACATGCTTTTTTATTCTGATGTATTTATATAATCAACCGTCCTTTACTGTGTAATTTGGATGCAAGAATTATTATGGATGAATTATTTGAATTAAGGACTGTTAAAAAGTTGAAATTTAAAATTTTATTGTTTATTTTATTGTTTATTTATTTACTTGACATACCTGACAACCAGACATTTGACCAAGTTGATCATTCTTTTTCCCCTTGATGGGGGGAATAGAAAGGGCACACCAGTTTAGGGGAGATAACTACTGACTCTTTAGCACACCAGTTTAGGGGAGATAACTACTGACTCCTTAGCACACCAGTTTAGGGGAGATAACTTCTGACTCTTTAGCACACCAGTTTAGGGGAGATAACTACTGTCTCTTTAGCACACCTACTAAGATTGGATTCGAGATTCGGGATTATTGACGATTATGATTTCCAGAATAAAGTGGAGTCAAGATATCTATTAACTCCCCTCGTTTAGAGTACAAACAAAATATGCTGTAGCTTAGGCCTATAAATATGGACACGAGATCTTATTCCCATCCAGGCTACACGTATTTAATTGGAACAATTGAGTTAAAGAGGAATAAGGTGGAGTTTATATAGAATGTACCCTTTTCTGCATGGAACGAGAGTAGTAAATAACTGAGGGAAAACCATCCTTGGTACACAAGCTGGAATAGAATCCTTACATCTCCTCTCCGTCAGATTATAAACTAGACCCTAGAAGGTTAGCGCCCTAAGCCATGGGGCCCACAGATTTGGTAAATTATAGTCGTGGGTGTGCTAAATGCCTTAAAACATCAATTCAAAATAATATGATCCCTGGGAGGATGAAACTACGTAAAAATGCTCCATCCACACGTCAGCAAGCATTCAACCAACTGTGACTGGCACTATAGTCAACGTAAAGTAGGAACAATCTAGGATGACATCCCTCCTCCTTACATCCTTGACGTCTTACCTCTAATCACATGTGACGTGCTTCTCTTCAGTCGGATCTTGGAAGACGACACGCCGTGTATTCACAAGCGGGTTTCCTCAAAGAGGCGAAATCCCGGCATCTCTTTTTTAGGTTAAGAAGTGAATCACTGTGTTCCTCATCCCCCATTCAGAGCCCTTGTAACAGCACTTACACTTTGCACTTAACATGAGATGGATAGCGTTACAGGAAGACTATGTCTTTTGAAAGGTGCCTTGAAGAAGAGTGGTCCATCTGACAAGTTAAGGAGAGTTACAATATAGTTCGTTAGGTTTTCAAGCTTTTTTAAATTTTAAGTAATTCAATTCTTATTATCATCCATCCACATCAATGTTTGCATGATCTAAGGCGTCAGGTTCTTTATAAACTTCATCCCTACTGACGTGGAGGTTAAGATACGAATCCCTATCACTGTCACATAGGTATGCAGGGGTAAGAGGGAGGTTTCCAATATTCCCTCTCCATGCAAATACGGGTGCATTTCCTATAAATATTCTTCCAAATTTCTATACCTTAAATTAATCTATTATTAACTTTATTATAAATAGCTATATTTTGTCAAATGTCACCAAAATATTTCCTAGCTTTATAAAGTAAATTAACTAAATTAAAAATTAAATTTGAAGAAACTGCTTCAGAGGCAGCATGGTCTAAAGCTTCATTCTTGCAATAGACTAGACTGTCGATGATAGGGAGATCGGGATATCGGGGTTCAAATTTTGGCCGGGTGTACTGATTGTGAATTTTCCTCAATGGTTTTCCACATTCACTCCACACAAATGGGGTACACTTACTCTAAATTTGACCTTCCTCATCCTTAACTCATCAGCATAATTAGTACATATGCGTATAGCCTGACCCAGTAGTAAGACATAATGTTATGATAGCAATTAAATTTAAATGCTGATTTGATTGACTATATACTTTAATTCATCTTGATAAATGATTGAATAAAATATCCGCGGTATTAGAGTTGTGAATTAAGGTTTTAGCCGCATCTTATTATCATATTATTTAAATTTAAAAATAACACCTGGACATGTGAATTGAGCCCGGGACCTTTGTGTTAGTACGCCATTACTTTCATCACTAAGCTATCCAAGAACCGTTCCATTCTTAGAGCCATTTTTCACTCATTTTTGAGGCAGAGTCTGTTATGGACGAGCGTAAATTATCAGCTACAAATGTGTAGTCAATTAAGATCACGAGCTATAAGATTGTTTGATTCTCATCTCCGGTTTTCATTTTTCAATTTAAAGAACATCTACATAATGTTAAGTCTATACCAGTAGGGCACATGGACAAAGGTGTCATTCTTGTCATATCTTGTTTTCTCACAATAGAGGGAGGTCCGTCTTCGAGTCCAATCAGGTGTTTTAAATCCCCTCTACCTCCACTCTTGCCCTTACCCACCTTAATGATCTTCTTTTAACTTAATGCATGTTTCTATACTTTGATTTAGTTAGCAAGTGAAAAATTTCAAACGTTAACCCATACCAATGGTAAGACGTGGACAGACCTGTTCATCTTGTCTGGTTTTTGGCTTACTGGTGATGGGATGGGGGTCAGGGTTCGGGTTAAAATCCCAAATCGGAAATAATAAGATTTGGTTTTCTTTAATAGTCTCGTCAACTTCTTCTTCCATACAACTTAAAATTAATTTCCTCTAAATTTTACTATTCTCATCCACTCACCATCGGTGTAGTTAGATAAGGATAGACTGGTTGGGTGGTAAGACACATGACTTTGGGAGAGATAATCAGATACTTGCGTCATTCTTACTCCGAAGCCTCACAGGTTTGTGAAATAACCTCCCCTTCCATTCACCAAAGTTTCTCGGCGTTAACTCTTATTAGCAACACTAGTAGGTAATTATAACAATGAGGACCCTCACAAATACCTTGAATCTCAACTGTGTGCCTGTCTGTTGGTTTGTTAGTTAAATATTATGTTTGTTTGTGAACGGGGAGGGAAGAGGAGGTGTCGTCCCATCTTAAAATTTGTTCCCTTCAAAGCCAAACCTTACGCAAGCAAGTTTCCTTACTCTCAAGACATTTAGTTAGGGTGTAATATAACCTTCTACGGTTAAAGTCATATAAACCCATCAGAGATGGATAAACAATCTTAAGACGTTATACTCTCACTGTATTTGGTCACATTTGACCTTGGAAGAGGTCTAAACGTTAATCCCACATTTAATTTCCCTAGTGTAGTAGAGAATGTAAAGGTATACTTTAGAGGAAATGTAACCGCATTTGAGTGAAGGGACAGTGTAAAACCTTTTAAGAAAATTCTCCTTCAATACACCGTGTCAGGATTTCAACCCCGACCATCTGCGTCACTGGAAAACCAAACTGGAATAACCTGACGTTTACTATGCATGCACAGATATTCGGGTAGCACCCAGGTTATTAAAGAATTAAATGATATGGATTGGGAGATTAGCATAAAGAGGAAATGCAGCCACATTAGCATGGTGAGTTGACGGTTAAATTGTTTCTAGTTCACCTGGACAATATTCCATCTTCCAGCCTCGACATCCTCTGTCACTGGCAAACCTGTTTAATTACGAGCCTGGCACCTTAGAGCATGTAACCACTGACTATTGATGGATTTCTCCATATATGTACTGTACATCTTAATTTCCTACCAATAAGTGTCTGTCTCCACAACTTGCAGAAAGATCAGTCACACCATTCGCACATTCTTTCAAAGGAATAATAAGTTACCGGTAACGTACGACACCTATATGTCTCTTTCTTCTTCTTTTTTTGTACGTGGGCTATCCATTAATTTAAAATAATGGGATATGTTAAGAGAAGGGTATCATTTATAACAAATGTACCCATATTTGTTGATAAAAGGAGGGTAACCATTTAGGGGAAGATAACTCTCTTGTTTCACCCAGCCTGGATTTTAACTCATGTCTTGCTCATGACTAACAAAACAAAACAAAGATGTTTTTAAATGTTTTTAAGGCCCTTGTGCCCACCTATACTGGTTTTATGTCTTCAATCCAGCAAAGATAACCTCTCTCGTATAGCATCACGCACCTATAGCGTGGTAATCACGTGACCCGGGTGTGAAGGTAAACAGCCCCCACTTACCTCGTTTCACTGTTGTGATAACCAACCCTCCCTACTACTACCCTCTCCCCTAGGAAGTAGCGACCATGTCCCGTGGTTTCCGCCAAACGTCCGCAATTACTGCCCTTACCATGGTAAATATTCCACCCTCTTATCCGTTTGCATGGGGTTTGTAAGGGAAGAAGGGGTGTGTTGAATGCTACCCTCGATTCCTTATCACTTCCGACATTCATCACACTTTCATTGTTCTGAGGGGGTCGAAAGGGGTAAGGACAGTTTTAATACCTGTCGGCGTCGATTTCCTATCATGTGATTTAAGAAGATAAAAGAATTGGCATAAATATCGTATACAGTTTCAAATGCAAAACCCCACATCAGTGGGCACGGGGCCTAAGGCGTCAACTTTGTCTGGTATGGTTTGACGGAGAACTCCAAATGGGTGTACTGAGGGTGTTATTTCCCCTTAATAGTTTCCCAATTTGTCACTACGCCAATACGAGTGCATTTATTCTAAATTATGACTCCTTCATCCCTTCTCAATTACTTTAATTAAGTGAGTAAGCACCGAACGGGTAGTAGAATGTGGTAGAAAAAAAGACACTAAAGAGATAGAGACAAAGAAGGTAGAATAAAGGTTAAATGTACCTGGCATTTATGAGAAAAGTAAGTGGGAAAGCATTCAGTAAAAATCATCCTCAGTAGGCCCCTACACCAGGTTGAGGTTTGAGCCCCAGCCTCCCTATCACCAGTAAACAAGTTGGTATAAGCTTGACATTTATTCCAT
Organism: Timema monikensis; assembly: GCA_902151445.1. Classification (NCBI taxonomy): domain Eukaryota; kingdom Metazoa; phylum Arthropoda; class Insecta; order Phasmatodea; family Timematidae; genus Timema; species Timema monikensis. The sequence continues at coordinate 108,066 of CABFVZ010000100.1, forward strand.
GGGATCACCGATGAGGCTTGTTAGTATGTTATTTGAGTATAATATTATTAACAATACATTCAACGGTCGTAGTCGGTAGTGGGCTGGCAGCGTAGTGCGGCCGGTCTATATATACAGGGTTGTATCATAGACCCCGAGTGTTGGAGCACACATGTATGTATCAGACCAACACTCACATTAACACACACGCCCTCCCCCACACAACCAATCCATTGAGCGATATCGATCCTTGGCGGTGAATCGCTTTGTTCGACCTTTCCCCTCGCACCTCTCTCCACCCCATTTGACAACTGGCACGGACGCGGATTACACACAAATCCACCAACCGCATACACATACACCCACGTATGACTCGTATTAACTGCTCAATAAACGTTCTATTGCAAATTATCATGCTAACGTAACGTTTAGGCCCTGCCAGGTTAATTGCTGGTACCGTTTATATGAGACAAAGTGGTCAGGGTAGCCATTGAAAGGCCTGAAGTAATGGTCCTTGGTTCCATTCTCAGTGGGTTTGAGAAACTTACATGTTTCTATTCATCCTCTTCTCCAGATATGAAATCCTTGTGCTAGTGTTGGGTGTCGAGTATTGCTATCATATGTTAAGTTTATTTGACTTTTCATTGCTCCGTACCCCAAAGGGCTCTTGTGGGACAACGTGACACTAAAGTATTTGCTAAAAAATAAAATAAAATTATATATCGCGGGCGTATGATACAATGTATTGAGGGAGTAAATATGAAGAAAAATAAACATAACCAATATTATAGCAACAATGCTGCTATGCTGTAAAGTAGAATTATCCATGGTGTCAACAGTACTCTCTGGTATAATTATTTTACTGGTTATTTTAGTTACGGAAAATTTGCCGAAGTTGGGATCCTTATTGGTGCGGAGGTTTCTTTCTTAGCTGGTATCAGCATTTAAGTTAATCCCTTATGTATTGAGTGTATTCTTTTGAAGTTACTTGATGGTAGATTTGGGTGACATAATGGGACAATTTCTATTTATTATATTGTAATCAGTTAAAACAGAACTTAAGTTATTAAATATTATTATTTGTTACACACACTAAACTTTAGATTTTCACACCGACAAAAATTGATTTACCAATAAAAATAAACACAGGTGATGGATATTTACACTGACCAAAGATGTTATCCAAAAATTTTAATCTTTGTTAGGGGAGTATCTATTAAGGAAAAATTAAACTCATCAAAACAAAATAAATAAAGTTATAATAAATCCGGAATAAAATAAGTTATATCCCATTAAACATAAGGCATTTAATTGAATGATTTAAATTTGTTTCTTATATTTGAGTAACCTAATAAACTCCTCCCTCCCTCCCCCACAGCCCCTCTGCCCAATGATTGTAAAGGTACGTGCGTTACTGACATCTTCCGCCATCCAGGAGAACTATCTTCTAGTATATCTAGGGAAACGCCGCGTGATAGATTCAAAGCAACTCTCCTGGCAGGTATGATAAGCGTGTTGTGGCACTCAGGTAATAAGGGGCAACCAGAAAATGTAATACAATACCCAAAAGATAATAAGAGTTTTGTTAAAGAATGTGTTTAACGGTGCTGCCTCCGGTGACTAATAGATGTAATTTGTTTAGATAGCTGTATTTGCCATTCCATAATATGTATTATGAATGCCAATTGCAAAAATTTACACAATTCAATCGGAGGTAAGGAGCTATTATTTTATATTTTATATTACGTGTTTCGACTATCCTTGACTTGCACTGTCCACTATAAGGGATTAGGGTTAAATTTAAGGAAATAGTGGAGCATTCACCGAAGTCAAAATTTAAGCACGTTATTGGAAAAATGCATATAGGGTGAAGCTGATTAGTTATTTAATAACTGAATCAAGGGTTTTAAACTCTGCTGTTAGTAAGTGTGCACACGAACACGTGACATGACTTATATTAGGGGTATTACCTTGTTGAAGGGTAATAACCTTAAACTGTGGTATTTCTAATGTGAATGACGGTTTTGAAGCTTCAAAACTGCTGAAACAATTATTAATTATATTAGAATACTTGATACTGGCGTGAAAGTTCTTGAAAATGAGCTAATTTCAAATATTCTTGATTTTTTTAGATAAGACATAAATAAAGTCTTCGTATATAATCATGTATGGCCATGTCAATATCTTTCACTTTTATTTAGAAATAACAAACCACTTCTTAAATAACTTAAAACTTATGGACGTCAGCAACGCGTCTAATCACTCTGGTAGGGCCATCCGAAACAATTATATTAGTAATATTAACAAAGTTACCCTACCCTCTCAGTATAAAGCGTGGTGGAACATTAACTGGGTCAGGGTTAGGCAGTGAAAAATTAACAATCTTTGAAAATAAACTAAATCAAGAATAAATTATTAGCCACGAGCCCCTGTATCGAAATCAGGACCAGTATCTTTGCATCTAAGCTTGGTGAATAATTATATTTCTCCAAGTAAATAGGTAAACAATAGCTAAATTGTATTTTTGCTAAACGATAGAACATTTGCTATACACTTTCAATTATTATCATATCTCGTTTTCTAAATAAAAACGTAAAATGTATTTTCTGTTTAAATTATTTATTAAAATAAATACACACAAACAAAATCAATCAGTTTAATCTGCTAGGTATTTGTTTATTAATTTGAAACTTTATTTGGAGTATTCACTTAATCAAACTAATATTATGAGTGATTTAAAATAATTATTTTTTGACACAAAAAAGTTCTTCACTGATACATGTTATAGTTGGACAAATCACAGTAATAATAATCCCTTAGAGCATTATAACATGTTCATTGGAGCGTTTAAAAAAATAATAAAAAGCAAAATTAGTTAGCCATTTAAATGTAGTAAAACAGTTTTTAAAAAAAATATGAATATTAATATGAAAAACGATCACAAATAAAAGAGTAATTAACATATTTAATTTGGCATTGTCCACTGAACCGATTTTCCTCTCCTTTCCATTATTTTTCGTATACAAACATTTTAGTTGGTTTAAAAACATTTAACGATTCATAAATAATTGATGCAATCAGCCGGAATACACTTCTAACATTACGATTCAATATATGTCAAGTGGTTTATGCCGGCGGGCAGTGTTTGAAAATAATAAAAGTGTTAATGATTTTTCCTACTACCATAAACAAATGGTTCAAATTGTTTTGTTACGATTTTAAATCCATATTTTATTATAAAATAAATTGAATATTTAAACAAATATTTTTAAAAATATGCAAACTGAGAGATGCGATCTTTTTTATATCCTTTTACTTTAGTTTTAAGTGTCCAGCGTTTTCCAGCTGTAATTTTATGACCATTCAAAGTTTTTCTTTGGATTTGAGATTATTGAACAAAATTTATATTAATTTTAATTTTATAATTGAATTTGTCTTTGTATACAAGGTTTTATTATTTTCTAAAAAAAAAATGTTGTACCTTAGAATCTAATATTTTATTTGGGGAAAGGGGGAAGGGTAGAAATGTATTCTTGCTAGCCAAGTTTTAAAGTAAACAAATTAATAAATTATTCAACGATACAAATTTTATGTAAAAACTCTTTTTAATATACCCGTGGTCCCATGGTTTAAGTATTATTATTATTAGCACCGCGTCTTACTACCCGTTCGGGTTATACGCACCTACGCTAATGTGTAATGGTAGGGTGATTATGATATGAAATGAAGGACCTACAGTTTAACGTGGAATCCGAACCACGGTGGAGGCCTGGACATTCCCCACATTCACAAGATGTCTTGTCAGAGGTGAAGGAAGGCCCATGGTTTAAGGTATATCCTATTTACGATAGGAGAGGTGTTAGATGACAACTAGTAGAGGTTTCTATATAGCAAACATTGATAGTCACTATTTTCAAACCATTTGGAAATAATTATTGTTTTCCTAGTAATACAAGATTATCAATAGTTATTTCCGAATAGGTTCACATTAGTGGCGTTCAGCCAATGCTTGAAATAAATAATCTTCTGCTAGCTGTCACTTACCTACTCTCTTATTACAGATGGCATGTATCAGTATCATGATTGATGTAAAAGTTAAATAAATATGCCCAAGGCACAACTCTTACGGTTCCTTAAAATATGTTGTTAGTTTAAGTTTCTCATCTTTATAAGTTTCAGAGCTAGAGCGTTAAACTACAAATAAACAAATACTTATTCTATTAAATTTGATGATGAATTAGATTAATTTAATGATTAAAGTAGGTACTAACTTAAAAAACGTGTTAAAATACACAGTTGATTTATTTCATACATCAATTTAAACTGAAAGATAAATTGATATTTTGTTGTATTTTAACATTATTTAAAATAGTTTTAACTATTAGTTATTGGTATTGCAGTTAGAGTTGACTCTGTATTTATCATTTATCATTTTATTTCTCAGAGCTAGAATACACATAGTAACTCACCCCAGTAGTATTTATAAATAAGGATTGAGAGGTGTATTGAGGTGCTAACGATAATGTCCATGGCATGACACGTGTAACCTTAAATAGACATTCAGATCAATAATAATATCGATACATAGAATCTTGAATGTTGTGGGCTTAATAATTTTACACCTTGTTTGATCACATAGGAAAGCCATGCTAACCACTCTACTGGACCTGCTTTTTTTTTAGTTCGCACTCTTCGTCTTAACACCCATTTGGGTTATCAGCTATCTGAATATTTACACTATTGGGCTAGGGATAGAGAAGATTTGATCTAGATTAACCACAGGTATAAATAACATAGGATAAATGCACTCGCAATAGTGTAGAGAGATTACAGCAAAACCACAGTGATAAACTACATGCATAAGACCTCCCACAATGCACCAGGCAGAAATGCGATTTTCAAAATCCGTCACAAGCAAGGTCCGCATTTTGTAAGGCTGACCAATAAGATAGCAGGCTACCAGTGCTAGTTTTAACTGTTTAATCTAAGGGAGAGATATGATATTGGTAGTTCAGGGACATTTCACAGGCATTAATCAAGACAGATGATGGAAAAACAATAGTAGTCAAGCACATGTGGGGATCTATCCATCCTAGATTAGGAATGTCACCTTGTTTATTAGTAAATCAGGCTATTATGAACCCTGACACCCTACACAGTGTGACAGTATGGATTAATTCTCTGATATAATATTGCTGTGACGATATTTAGGTTGTCTACAGCTCCATGTTCGAGCGCCTATCATCACTGTACGGAATTGATACCGTTTAACCAGCTGTTAATTTCTCCGTGGTCGAGCACTAATTAAATCGGTATAATTAATAAATGTAAGAAAGAGAGCTGTTGATGGTTGTTTATTCACACGCGGTTTATTTAAATGGCACCTGTTAATTACTTATACATACTCCAATTAAATGCTTTATATCAATGCACACTTGTGATATTAATGTAAATTATTGTATTCTGTGTTAGACTGTGACTGCGAGAGCCAGTGCTAGTGAGTCCCTAACTGCGTTACTTGTGTGAGCGTGGGTGCTAGAGCAACTTGTGTGTGTGCGGAGATGCCTTAAACATACACACAACGGCTTATAAATTACATACCCCTTGCCTCTTACTCCCTTCGTCAACAGTGTAAAAACTAATTAATAGAAAGAGTCCTGGCGACAGGTGTTGTGAAAGCTAGCTTCTTATTGGTTTAGGGAATTGGCGCCTTTGCCAAATACTGCGTGGTTGTTCCTTTAACAGGAAAAATTGTATAAAAAATATATTTTAATGGTGTAATCCTTTTCCCATTATTTCTGAAAAGCGCGTGTTTCTTCATGGATGAATCATAAAAGGATACTCTACATATGTTACTTTAAAGAAAAATTACCTTCATCCATGACTTTTTATATATTTTAGAGTGATCTAAATCCATATCATTACAACAGTAAGACCACAATGCAGGTTTAAACCATAGTGGCCTACAGATATAAAAATGTAATAATTTTTGGGGGGATTTTAATAAATATATTGCTCTTAGGGACAAATTATACAAGAACCATAAAAATGTTTAAAATTACCATATGTCATTAAATACCCACATGGATGGATACTTGGACTAAGTGCCTGGTTCGTAAAGTCTTATTGGGCGCTTATAGGGATAGGGTACTAAAGGTTTGAATCCCAGGTGGGTGCGTGTAGGATTGTTTTTCACTAAATGATTTCAAACTATGCCTTCACGCAAGTTCGGGTAAATTTACTCTAAGATATACCTTCCTCTTCCATAGCCTAATAGCGTGGCTAGAATGAGTAAAACCCTCACGGGTAGTAAGACGCAAGACAAATTAAAAAAATAATCAACATTTCTTTAGTTCAAAAATCAAGATGCATACTTAAACACACCGCTTACTTTTCACTCATCTCTTCATATTTAACTATATTAATAAAAAGCATTTACAAATGTCATCCCTCCGGCGTCAAAGAATACTCCATTTTGGTGACATCAATGCCCACGTACCCGACGCTACTCGGCACTATGGCACATCCCCTGATAATACCCTCCCATTCTCTCGCTGTCTGTTAGTTACTGAGCCTTTCCTGTGGCCCCTTATTCTTCACCCTGTTTGTCGACTCTACCCCTGAAACCTCTGGGACCCGCCGTACCAGTACAGTCCAGAAAGAAACCCATTTATGGAATGTTGATTTTATCCCGGAGTGTACTCAAAACGTATTTAATATGTATAGGTAAACGTTGACTTTGTTGCCAATATATTACAATATACAGTTTATGTTGTTAGGTTGAGTGTTAGTGTTTTATACTTGGCTAATTTCTAAGACAATATTCCTGTGTATTTGTTCGTCTTGTTGCCGAGATTTGATAAAAAAATGGTTTTAGCATCACGTCTTACCACCTGTTCGGGTTATACGCCTATGTACTAATTAGGCTAGCGTGTCAGGATTAATAAAGTCTAACTCAGAGCAAATGCACCAGCATTTGCGTGGAGGAAGAGTGAAAAATCGTTTAGGAAAATGCCCTTCAGCACACCCTACTGGAATCGGACCCCTATCCCCCTATCTTCAGCAGAGGTAATATAATCTCTGGTGCTAGTGTTGAGTGTTTAGTGCTGAAACTTTATATCAAGCTAGCTTGTAAGTCTCTATCATTTTTGTGTATGTGTTCCTCACATTAACCAGATATTATAATTCCTAGTGCTAGAATTGAATGTAAGGTATTACTATCCTCGGTTAAGTTAATTTATAAGTCTTTACCCTCGTGATTGTGTTCATCTTGTTATTCTACTATTGCATTATATCTGTTGCTAATGTTGAGTGTTTTTACTGCCCTAGGTTAAGCGTTTCCGACTGAGATAAGATGTCGTACTAGAAGATGAAAGTTTTGGGTGTTTGTGTAAGGGATGGGGGAGTAAATAAGTTAGGCGGGGTAAAAAGGCCTGTGTTCTTGCGGTTTTTATATCAAAGCATTTTTTGATCAAGATAAATCAAATATTGCTACAGTGAAAATATAAGTTTAATAACTCTTTTCCCATGTTGAGTGCAACAGTTCTTGAACATTAATGGATGTCCTGGAATTTAATGACAACTTTATTTGAAAAGTTTGTCATCTATTGCCACAATACTCATGACAGATATTCAACAACTGTTGATTTCACCATGTGAATCAAATTAAACTCTATGTTTTTACTGAAGCAATATTTGATTTATTTTGGCAAAAAATGTTTTGCAATAATAACTGAAAAAACGCAGGCCTTCTCTCGCTTCCCTTCCTTACATTCCTATCCTAAGCTAGTTTATAAATCTGGATAACTGTATTTTAGTTTGGTTTATTATCTAAATATTAAAATTATTGGTGTTAAAATCCCTTTTTAAATAATTTTGGTTACTGCATCTCAACACCCAGTCGGGCTATAGGCCTACGTATATAAAACAAGTATATAATACGTTAGGACAGAGTAGGTTGAGTTTAGCGGAAGCGTTCACACATTTGCGTGAGTATAAGTGGAAAACCATTTACAAAATCTACCCTCAGTATCCCCGATCGTGATTCGATCCTTGACCTTCCAGTAATCAGTAGTTATTTTATTGTGAAAGTGATGCCTTAGACCATTCGATCACTGAGGCGGGACTTATCAAAATTTCATCAGTCATAGATCATATAATAAAAGGGGGCTTAATATTTTTTTTAAATTATTTTAGGTATTTAACGTGAACTTTCTCAACTCACTGATTATATCATCACACGACTTATAAACTAACTTAATTCTAGAACAAACACAACACCCAGACCTATGGTCATTAATTCCTCACTGTGATAAAGGAAGCCTACATTTTAATAATGATAAGTTTCTCGGTTATCCTGGGAATTGAACACAGGACCCTTAGCTCATCAAATAGACATGCTACTGACTGAACTAAGATGTCGTAGATAGTACCCTATATAAAATGTATATATAAGCACTATTGGTAAGTACAAGGAGCACTTCTGGGTCGAGATGTGCCCTTTATTCTGATATCTATATTTTTTTAAACATTACGTACCCACATTTAGCTATAAAATGGGGTAGTAATTAAAAATGTTGATATTTGTTTAGATGTACCCAAATCTTTGTGGAGACCAAAGGGGAAACTACTTATCAAGTTACATTGAACTGGAGCTCGAACCCAAACTTCTTGGTCCCTGACAAACCAGACTAGAGGAGCCTGTCTGTTTACCCATACACCCACAAATTCGGGTGGATGTCAATACATAAATATTTAAAAATAAAGTTTTACAAAACTTAATCAAAAATACTCGATGTCTCATGACTTTGAAGAGTGGCAAGTAAGAATTTACGGGATGGATTGTGGGTAGAGTACTACATTCGAGGTGATGTAATCACACGATCACGTGATATATTGCACGTGCAACCGCCCCTTTCCTTCCCCCATCCACCGCCCTCAAAATCCGGTCACGTCATCTGAACGTTTTCCGGAGCGGAAATTGAAGCAAGCAGTGGTCTTTAGCACTGACGAAGCACTTTCTAAAACAAGTTTGAGGTGAAAAAAAATAGTAGGGGGAGAAAGACTTTCGTGTCAGAGGCACGCTTACTTGCCTTTACTTGGATAACAATGTCGGTGATAGGGTAAGGGAAAAGAAGATGTGAAAAACAGATAAAATAACAAATGAATATGTAAACTAATGTGTATCGCTAATCTAGCCTTCATTTAAATATACGTGTTACGTATCTAATTACTGGTCTGGGCTATAAGCAACGTGCTTATTTTCTCTTATAAAGAAAGTATTGTACTCATGCAAAATTATTATCTCATGATTAGTGCCGATTTTGACGTTTTATTTGCCCCCAAGCTCAATAAGTGGGTTTTACAATTATGTCTGTATGTACCCATAACTAAAGCCGAAACGGTTAGATTTATTTAATTCAAATTTGTTGTTGGATAAAATTTGATCTTATCTAGAAGATAAATAATTGTGATTTTGATTCTAACGCTAAAATTAGTGGACATTTTACCGACGACAGATTTTCTTTAAATTTATAATCTTTCAAAAATGTCAAATCATTTTAACTGTTTCTTGACTCCTCTAGGAGACAAGTATTGTGATCGTAAAAAAAATCAAACTGGAGATTGTGATAAATGGCCCCCTGGAACCGAAAAAGTGGTTTTAGCGATGCCATCTGTTTGTATGTATATCTGTATCTCACACTTAGAGCTGGAACCATTTTACTGATTGGGCTAAAACTGGGTATTTAGGGTTTTCATAGGGTTCCCCTGAAAGGTTTTTGGGATTAGATATCTCCTAAAATTTAGTTTACTGAAATTCAAAATTGAAAAAATAGATTTTCTCAAAATAATCTTTAACAATTGTTAATAAATGTTTGTATCTAGGCATCTAGGAATGGATTAACATAATAAATAACGCTGTATTGTCTTTTTGTTCGCGAAAACTTATTTAGGTTTGGACTGCTGAGAACCTAGTTTCGAAAATGTTGCTTCAAACTCTTATATACTATACGAGAAAGCATAGATGATTGTGTTGTGCCAATTATTAATTAAATCGGTTCAGACAAGGGCACTGAAAGGACTAAATGTAATGAATAATAGGTGAGGTACAAATGTGAAGAGTAATCTCCCACTTAATTGGCCGAATGGTTTAAGGCGTCACTCCCGAGTTAAGTTCGGTAAGACTGGTGAACGTGTGAGCGAGCGAGCACGTGATTAGCAGATAGCTCTCGATAGTTGTTGACGAGAAGGCTCCGAATATTGGCTCAGTGAATTAAGGGTGGTTTTTGACAAGTGATTTACTGTTGTGGTTTTCTCATCCTCTCTCCATGCTAGTGGTGATTCTAATTTGTAAAGGCCTACTTTGATAATATTGAAGTATTTTAACATATCAGTTTATATTTACATATATATATTTATGTATATATACAAATAGGTATTGTTTATGAATTTACTTATTACATTAAACCGTTAGTAGCAAATGTGCATAACCTATAAATAGTAATAAAAATGCCAAAATGAGAAGCTTTTTAGCACTCGGAGGGTGACCTGGCGGTCTAGGGGTAAAGTGTCGGACTTCTGTGCTGGGGCCCGAGGTTCAATCCTCGATCCCAGCACAAATTTATCTGATTACCAAACCCTTCCTTCACCTCTGACAAGACATCTTGTGAATGTGGGGAATGCCAGGCCTCCACCGTGGTTCGTATTCCACGTTATACGGTAGGTCCTCCATTTAATCTCACAATCACCCTACCATTACACATTAGCGTAAGTGCTTATAACCCGAATGGGTAGTAATACGCGGTGATAATAATAATTTATAATAATAATTTTAGCACTCAATGAACCAACATACAATAATATTGCCTAGCGCCTGTAAACTAGACTGTACCGGGTCGAGTGTGCGAACTTGAAAAATAGAACCAGTTCTATCTTTCAAGCGCGCGCACTTAGCTGCTCACTCGCTCGCTCCAATCTGGCCGTCCCCATGGAGATTGGAACTTAAATCCCTGTAGTGTCTACTAAGGGTGGTTTTACCTAAATAGTTTCCCACTCTCCTTCCAAGTAAATGTTGGTAGATTACCTCTAAAATATTCCTTCCCCTCATTTGATCCATGATCATATATGCGTATAACCTTAACAGGAAGTAAGATAAAATAAAAAGAATAAGAATCCAGAGATATATTTGAACCCACATTATCTTAGAAAGAACACAAAGGAAAATTGTAAAAACAAATACATATATCCGGAATCCCTTCCATTTCTCCTTAAAAGCAAATACATACACCCGGGCTCATTTTTATTGCTCCTTAATAAACCCTGTTGTTTTCCCCCTGTCTATGTATTACTATCCTTCCGGATAACTCACATTTAATTACGATATTGGGGAAAGTATGAGTTAAATAGAAATTATATTAAATATACCCATATTTTCGTGGAGGCCAAATGGTAAACAATTCAAAGAAAAACAACCTTCAAAACACCGGCTGGGATACGAACTCTGACCTCGCCATCACCCACAAACCAAACTGGAAGAACCTGACCCTTATTCCATGTGTGCACTGTTGGGGGAACACCCTTGCTTAAATACTTGTTTTAAATGGTTAATTGTACAACATTCATTTGACGGTCGAAAAATATATTGTGGTTCAAACGCGGCCATCGGTGGTTTTTAGCACTAAATTTGAAGTCCCACCACGCGCAGCCACTGAAAATCAAACAACAGAAACAGATCATTTATTTAACAGTTAACTTTGTCAACTTGAAAACCAAGCGTGAGGCGGAAATCGAACCCCGGAAATGAGAAGTTACTCTGCGGAGAGCAAATAAAGCCATTCGGTCGATGCTTGGAATGGGCTACTTCTCTTTCTATCTATCTATCTATCTATCTATCTCTCTCTCTGCTTACACTAGCCCCCTGACCCCCACACCCCCACCAAAAAATAACAAACCAAAACTGCCTATATTTACAATGCTGTCTAGCTCTTTACATATAATAGGTGTGGCATTGAAATAACCTTATAGAAAGCAAACAAAATAAATAGCCTTTAGAACCTACAACATGGTTAAATAAATGGAACGTAGCTGCGCACGAACTTTCTCAATCTATTGTTTAAAAATTTAAATATTTACTCAAAACTCGTAAAATATGTGAAAAAAAATAATATACACTAGCAAACCCAAGAAAAATTGCACTATCCTCATGTAAAACATTTTTTTAATGGTGGTTTTAGGTTTTATAATTTTATTTTTAAAAAATGAATGTCCTCATTTGTATGTTTGGACTGATATAAAAAGATCAACAATGGGTCCACAAGGGTCAACACTAAGTATTAAATTTTCGAATTCCGGTTGAAATTTTCGACATTTTATTAGGTGTTGCACATCTTCATGTCATCGCATTGCTATTAAATTCCTCATTTATAAATTTTTACCAATAAAAAATTTAAATATGTACTATTGAGTCTAAAAGGAAGGAGATAGATCATTGTTGTACAAACATATTTCCTAAGAGGTTTAAGGAAAAATAACATAAATTTTTGAGAGACTTACTTATATTTAATTACTCTTTGGCATTTGAAAATTGTTGCATTAAAACTCAAGTAGTATATTTCTACAACTAAGGCTCACAAAATTGTATTAATATTCTTGCCAATATCTAAGAAACTGTTGGTCTTATAAAAATATATTCCATATAAAAGTTTTTTATTTTTAATAGTACTACAATTTTGCAATGATAAGTTATTTAGAATCTCAATTAGTGGCGTAGATACGTACATTTCAGCTTCTGTTAAAGTACCTTAAAATTCATTTTCACGGGAAAATGAAAATAGTCAGTTTATTTATAATCTTAGTCAACGCCTAGATACGAATTTTAATCATAATCATTAGAGCCGATTTTGAAAACATTTAGTGTTTCTCTTTTCGCCCTTTATTAAACTACTCTTAATTTTAAGTTTAAACGGAAACACAGACAAACGGCATTGCAAAGGCCACTTTTTAGGGTTCGGGGTGTCATGATACGTTGACATCCATAAACATTTCAGGTTAGGTTTTTTTACGGTCGCAATACTTTACCTTTAGTTTTCGAAAAGTTAAAAAAAAAATATATATATATATATATATTTGCATATAGCTTGAAAGTTATCTGTTTTATAAAATTATGCCTCGTTTAAAATATTTGTATTATTAATAGATCTACATATTTGTAATCATAAGTAATTCAATTTCTCAAATAGTTTCGGAGATATGATACAAAATGAGAATTTACGCGTCAGATCGGAGCCCTTAAAGTAATTTTGCCAAAATATTGAGAGTAGCCATTTTGTTTAGAATATTCATAAATGTTTTGAAATGAAATTTAATAAAAATCATTATAGCCGATTTTGAGAAAATTGACTTTTTCTCTTTTTTCCCTTCAGTAAACTACCCTTAATTTTAGGATTAGATATCCAATTCCAAAAATCCCTAGAGACAACCCTATGAAGACCCTAGATACCAAATCTTAGTCCGATCGGTAAAATCGTTTAGGCTCTAGTTGGAGGTACAGACAGACAGACAAACAAACGGAAATTCAAAAACCACTTTTTGGATTCGGTGGGCTATGAAACAGCGGGAATCATCAAAATCTCGAGTTCGATTTTTTTTGACGATCACAATACTTTCTCTACCTAAGATAGCGAGAAAGTAAAAAGAATGGAAAATTAATCTTATAAGTGTACACTATTATTATTATTATTATTATTATTATTATTAGCACCGCGTCTTACTACCCGTTCGGGTTATACGCGCTTACGCTAATGTGTAATGATAGGTTGATTGTGAGATGAAATGAAGGACCTACAGTTTAACGTGGAATCCGAACCACGGTGGAGGCCTAGAAGGAAGGGTTTGGTAATCAGATAAATCTGTGCCGGGACCGAGGATTGAACCCCGGCCGCCAGCACAGAAGTCTGACACTTTACCCCAAGACCGCCAGGTCACTTACACTATTATGTGTCAAATATTGAGTTGAAAAACACCAACCTTGACTTATAAAGACATGAAAGTAATATGAATTACGTTTTGAGCATTGAATTAAGTTTCTTCCAAAGCACATCGGTGGTCACATGGACTAAATGTCGGATCACCCACTATTGCTGACCCGTGACGAGGATGTTAAGGTTTGAATCCCTGCAAGATATAGTAAGGTTATTTTTTTCAAAACAGTTTACTGCTCTCTCTCTCTCTCTCTCTAAGCCCATTCTGGTACATTTAATCTAAATTAAATTATTCTCATTGCTACTTCATAGTTGTAATTAAATACGTCAAACCTGGAAGTAAAGTTATATTTGGTGCAAAAACAAAGTTCTTCTTATGACAGTATAATTATAGTTGAATGGTTTAGTTTTAGTTCATGAGTCTAAAACAATGGGTTAGTTAATGGCTAACTCAATAAGGAAGGATTAAGAGGGTATCTAAATTAACTACATTCGTATTAGTGCAGGGAAGTACGGAAAAACCCCAACGATAAATCACATATTAAACATTACAATGCCCATTCCCCCGGCAATAAATTAATCACCGTAAAGAGGAAGCCTCAATTTTACAAATTATATTATTTTTGAAACCAGCCTGAGAATTTAATCCTGGAATCTCATAGTCCGTGTAAAGATTTGCTATCCGATGAGCTAAGGTGTCAGCATTGAACAATTGTTCACATATATTTTTCTAATGCGCATTAGTTTTTTATGCTTTGTTTTTAAGCACAGCGTCTTACTACCCGTTAGAGTTATACGCCTCTGTCATAATAACTCTAATGTGTTAGGGATGAGGAATGTTGACTTTAGAGGAAGTTTCTTCGCATTTGTGTGGATGTTGAGTGGTAAAACAGTTTGGTTAAACCACCATCAGTACACCCGACCGGGATATCCTCGTAATCGGCAGTCTAGTCTATTGCAAGAGTGATGTTTCTTTAGACCATGTGGCCACGAAAGCGGGTGCACTTTAATTATTGTCCTTGGGAGGTCGAAAAGGTAGTATTATATTTGTGTTAACCAGCCCCGTGGAGTTGTAGTCAGTGCACCTGGCTACGAACCTAGGGGTCCCGGATTCAATTCCTGGCTGGTACTTCGGGTATTTTTTCCCGAAAGGGGAAGTATTCCAACTGTCCCCAGGTTTTGGTTGGTTAGGATTAAGCTAGGTTAAGTATTTACACTGGTTTCACACCTTCGAGATCACTATCTCAATCATTTCATCTCATCTGGACATGGAATGATCCTCCACTGAACGGGTGTACGAATAGTACATTAGGGCGTCTCTCTGGGCAATGGAACATCCGTACTGGCTAATCTTTCCACTTGTGGGCTATGAACTAAGTATCACAGACGTGCTATATAAATAAATAAATAAATAAATGTGTGTGTGTGTGTATGTGTGTGTGTGTGTGTGTGTGTGTGTGTGTGTGTGTAGAAGAAAGTGCGGGTTTGACCGGATTTGGAGTTCACTACAAGCGCCTTCGTAGGGGGAAGTCTAACTTACCGGTTTTTATGCACCATTTTTACCTTTTTTTTAAACTTCAACACTTCTAGATTTCCATCCGTGGTTTGTATCTAAATTGATTGCTATTATTGGGTAGAGATGACAAAGGTGCCATATTTTAGAGAACATATGCACGAACTTGTGTGGAAAGAGATATCTAACCCATTTAGTAAAGAACCACACTCACTTTACTCTGCCGGTATTCAAACCCTGTCCCCTCATCACCGGTAAAGAAGACTAGAAGATAACAACATTAAGACCTCATGAGATCTAAGCGCCTGTTTAAACAACAGCCAAGTCAAATAATATAGCAGATTTTTTTTTTCTGGTTTGTAGGCTAATCTTGCATCTGTGAAAGGGGCGTTAGCTTGAAGATACGCCCCCTAGTGGCAAGTCGTGGAAACCTAAGAAACTCGGCGCCGCCTCCATAGGGCGTATATCGCATCGGGTTACAACCACAGGCGATCTTAGTAACAGTCGCACCCGTAATAATCTCACCAAAGGGGCGTTTTCGATCCACTGAGCTACTGTCTCAAATTTCGTCTTACTCTCTAGCCGGGCTATCTGCATATCTACATTTTAGGAGTAAGGATGGAAAAGATAGATTTCGGAGGAAGTGAACCCACAGTTGTGTGGATGTATATGTATATGTATATGTAAGAGAAAACCCACATCGATGAGAACGTGGACTAAACGTCAAGCTCATCTTCTCTAGCTGATTTTAAACGAGGAGGTTGGCTTTCAATCACTCGCTAGATGTGCTAAGTGTAGTATCTCCTAAATAGTTATCCAAGATCACATAAAGCAAATGCTGAATGCATTTTGTTTTAATTCAACCCCCCTCATCACCCTTGCCCTGTGAATGTGGTTAAATGTTGGTTGTCCGGACTAGTAGTAACACGTTTAAAAGGAAAGAAACAGTAAAAAACACTCAATAAATATGCCAACAATATTTTTCAAATACATCGAAATAGAAGTATCTGTTAAATATTTACAGATATTCATTTAAGGCTCTATCTGGAATCCAAGCAGAGTCAATTAAACCTATAGTCAGCCACCCTTCCCTTCCTACAGATGACTTGCTTGATACAGTCATATTTTAGTTGAAAGAACTATATCTGACAGCTAAGAACGTAACTATATAGACTATCATGTATCAATTCGTAAAGACATAATTTTCAACCGTCACTTTTAATATATATAAATAGATATAAAAAAAATTAAAATAATAGTAAATTGTTACTAATTTTGCAAGCAAAAGAATACGTTTGTGTTTTATAAAATGGGACTATAGCTAGTTTTAAAGTTTGTTCTTGATTTTATCTCCTCTACTCTGTTTATTAGTCAATCTTGCTCCAGTTGAGGAGGATTCATTCTCACATTGAGCTGAAAAATATTGAGAGAGTTGGGGACAAAAAGGGAATGAGAGGGGCGTTACGTGGGAACAATGTCTTTGTGACGTACCAAATTCCTTTCATGATTTTTTTAATTATGAGAACGACCATCGAGCAAAAAACAAAGTGAATCAACACAAAAAATTATTCAAAAAATCTCCACTAAACGATGAAGATTTTAGTGGTCAAAACAAAAGTGGTACGATCGAATCTTAAGGGGGCTTGCGACACTTTTTAATTACTATTTTTTTTCTGGAAAATTGATTTTCTGGAGGTAAGAATAATTCTCGTCTTAGAATTAACACCATTGGACACTTTTTTAACAATTCAATTTCTATTTATAAGACTATAATATCAAAGTTTTAATTATTACTATTTTTGTGGGGTTTTTTTTGCACCACCTCTTACTATCCATTCGGGCTATACGATTATGTACTAATTGCGCTAGTGGTTTTAGGGATTATGAAGGCTATATTCAGAAGAAATATATCCGCATTAGCGTGGAGGGAGAATGAAAAACCTATTTGTAAAAACCACCTTCAGTACACCAGACTGAGATTCGTACCTCAACCTCTCCATCATCGGTAGTCTAGTTTATTCAGAGAGTAGTGCGTTAGACCACGCAGCCACCGAGGTGGGCTACCTGCATATCCAAACACTGATGAGATAGGACTGAAAAATAAATACTTATAAGGAAATGTACAGTACATACATTTGCAAAGAGATAAAATGGGAAAACATTTATGAAAAACTAGCTCCAATACACCTAGCCGGGATTAAAACCCTCATATTATCAGTGCACCAAATTATTTGAGCTCGAGGTTTGGTTCTAGTACTCGCTAATGCTTATCTTTATGTTATCAATATATAATAGTAGTAAGATCCTGTTCTAAAAAAACTTAGTCCTGTTGTGGAGTAGGACGTGGTGGAAGGTAAAATACCTTAGCATACTGAACGATTCGCTAACAATAAATGGTATCAAACAAGAATATTAGTAGCCCCTGATATATAACATCCCCTGCCTCGGAACCTGTAGCTGTGGCCTGTGCGGTCCTAATGAATACACACGTGGAACTGGGGATGTTGGTTCACACAAGATCACCCTGACACCCGCCGATCGCATACATTAACTGACCGACAGACCGTTATCATGCTATCCTATCACGGGCCATTACGCGTATGATGATGAAATCATTCTTTCTTCAAATTGTGATCGACACCTACCTCTCTCTCCCTTCTACACGAGTATCTATACTCGCCCGCATTATGAACAGATTAACACTGATCCTCTGGTGAGGCTGGTTGCTAAGTGAAACCGCCACGGTGGCTCGG
This sequence comes from Timema monikensis, assembly GCA_902151445.1. Taxonomy (NCBI): domain Eukaryota; kingdom Metazoa; phylum Arthropoda; class Insecta; order Phasmatodea; family Timematidae; genus Timema; species Timema monikensis. Next base: position 126,290 of record CABFVZ010000100.1, read on the forward strand.
CCGGCACAAACGTTTTAGTTAGAGGGGTCCGGTCGATTGTGGCAATAGACGATTGTCCGGCTAGCAATGTGTCTGTATGTGTGTGCGCGCGTGTGTGTGTGTCCATTACATCCCCGTTATTAATCGGACAATTAAGCGTTGACCAGTTAATGTGTGTAACGAGAAAAGGGGGTGAGGGTTGAGGAAGTTAGTAGAACAACCGAATGGATCTGTTAGGAGTTGACATTTTCATAATATGTTTTGAGGAACAAACAATACATTCTTTTAATCGACTGATTTTTTATTTATATGACTAGCTTAAACTTATTTTATGTGTATGTATGTGTTTATGTTTTATCACCGTATCTTACTACACCCAGATTTAATTGCATCAATAGGGATAGAGATTATAAGGATTGAATTTTAGAGGAAATGCTATACATTTTCTTGCATGTACGGGAATTTGGAAACTCTTTATGAAAATACAGCTCTCAGTACACCCAGCCTACATTAAAACATCAACCTCGCCGTCACTAGTGAACCAAACTCTAAGTAGAAACAGAATGATTAAGCACTTACTTTGTGCTGTTATTTGATTTGAGGATGGAGGTCAGATCTCACGGCCGTGGACGTTAAATGTGCGACTGTTGAGAGTGGGTCTCTACCCACAGGCTGACCAACATTATCGTTGTATATCTTTAATTTCCGCTCCAAAATTGATTTTATTGAAAGCAATGTATTTTTTGTCGGTGCTTCTCAATATCTGTTGGTTTCATATAAATATTAGCTAATTTTCCGGTTAATTTTTAAGTATCTAAAATAAACTAAGGAAAAAAGTAACAAATTCTTAATTATTTTAAATATTAATCCTTTATGTGTTAAAATAACGTGACTTAACGGGAAAATAGGCAGGTTGACAAAAACATAATGTCAAAATAGTAATCTAATCTAAAAGTCATTAATTAAAAGCGGTCATAAGATAAATAAAACTATGTAATATATATACTCGTATATTGTTACTAGAAAAATTTGAAAAAGAGAGTATCAAATTTTAAAAAACCCATCATAAATGAAATAATAGACTGTTATGGGATGGATACATATGAGTCCTTGTAATCACCCAAAGCTCCAATATATATATTAACGTCGTCCTTTACCTTCCAGTCAAAATTAAGTTTTATACCCCTTTGGGCCTAATTTTGAAATATTTGAACCCACCCTCCCCCATTTTTTTAAACTCTGACTTTGAAGTTGCATATTTTGTGAGTTAATAGATTATTTTATGTAGTAGTCGTCACCCCATTTTTTTGGCTTTCACTTTGAAATAAAAAATAAAGTTTGTTTGGAGTAACGCCCAACAAATTTTAATTTTCTATCACAAAATTTCCAAAGCTCATATAAAAACTATTTATAATTATTATAAATAGTTTTTATATAAGCTTTGGAAATTTCCTAAACCAACATTTCAACAACCCCACGAAGAGATCTTAAGTATTTAAGAATTATCTGGTATTTGGGGATATCCCACCTTATTCCTGAAAAATTCATATTTTTGTATCTAATCTCAAGTGATTAGTGCATTTATAATTCCCCTTTCCCGTATTTCCCGGACATCTATTTGAAATATCCCAAATTTATACTTTTCTGGCTGTTAGGTTTGATCCCTTTATCTGCTTGTTTCTTTATAATTACGTATGTAGATATTCCAATGTTCTACTATAGGAAGTGTTTGTTTATATTAGTTTTGGAATTATTTGGGGGGCTCTTCCCCCCCCAATTTCTGATACCAAATTTAGAAAAAAAATAGGGGTTTTGGGGTGGTACTTTAACCTTATTGAAAAATTTTAGTATAATACTAAGTAGTAGTTTTCCCGCAAGTTTTGGAAATTTTGAAGCCCCCATTATTTCACCAAAACCCCAATTTAATTTTTTTAATATCCAGTAAATATTTCGGTATTTGGAGTAATCCCACTAAATTTCTGGAAAATGTTAATTTTCCATCTCATCTAAAAGTGTTCAGATTTCTAGGACTTTTTGATTGTTCGAAGAATTCATGCGGCAGGAGTTTTAAGGAAGGACACGACTTCTCTTTTATAGCTATATAAAATGAACTAATTACGCTAATGTGTTAGGGATAAAGAATATGGATAGGAAAGCTACCCACATTTGTGTAGATGGGGAGTATAAAATAATTTAATAAAAATACTCATTACACTCAAATGGTATTCAAACTCCGATATCCCCGTATTCAGCAGTCCAGTCTATTGGAATAATGACGCCTCATTTACTCTGCTCTACCATTGACCATAAGGTCAAGGTTCTAATCCCATCTGGATGCATCGAGGGAGTTTTTTTTCTCCAAAGTGGTTTTTAATTCTACTTCCATTAAAATTCGATTCCACTTGGCTTTAAATATCTAGCTTTCTCTTATCAATCTCCATTATTGTGATTAAAATACGTACAGCCTGAATTGGCATGTTTCAAACATTTACTCACCATGTGTTTGCGGGGTTGTTCTCAGGTGCAGAGAGCCCTCTTCACTTTGGGAGTGCCAAAACCCCAACACCCACGGCTGGCAGGCTGTCTTCAACGATTTGCGGGGGTTCGGATCCTCACCAGGGCATCCAGGTACACACAATTACCAATTTAACAGGTTGTTCTCAAGTTATACCTTGTGTCTAAAAATTAACGTGACGTTTAGACAACACTAGGAAGGTTATTTTTACTACTTTTTTTTTTCCAAATATTTAAAACTGAATTATTTCCCAAATGTATGGCTCCTTTAATTTTATATAGGTTCTGTAAACTTTAATATTATTATGAGTTTAATCTTAATTTGCTACGCTACATACCAAAAAAGCCGTTTATTTTTGCTATTTTCTTTTCTGCACTTTTAACATTAAGGCTATTAGCCGCATTTTCTAAGCAGTAGAGATACGAGAGAGTAATTATATAAAAATAAAACAGCAGTAGTGTCGATAGAAGGCTAGTAAAATCACAATAATAAAACCACATGAGAGAATCTGTCAACCCACACTAGATTCGAACAGCGACTTCCCTGTCATATGCTATCCAGTCTATTTATTGTATGATAGCTTGGGCCGTGTAACCAGCTATACATTTCTTAGTTTTCATCCTTAATAATTATGGAAATAAGGCCAAAAAGAGTCACGTAGGAAAATTTCTAATTTTTAACAAATAAGCACGCTGCGGTGATCGAGCGGTTTAGAGCGTTGCTCAGGCAATATACTGGATTGCTGATGACCGACAATTTGGAGTGAGAATCGAGGCCAAGTGTACTAAGAGTATTTTTACCTGGTTGGTTTTCTATTCTCCCTCCTTATTTTGATAAATATAAATCAAATTTTATTTTCATATATAGCGTATAGCTGAGCACACAGTTCAATCAAGGACAATTACAGCTAACACACCAGCACCATGAATTGTAATATGTCTATATTAATATAAATATCTTATGTGAAAGGATATAGACTTACAAACCAAATTAAACTATGACAACCACACTTCATCTAACTCCATCATCATAAATCTGGAGAACACTTAAAGACCCCAAACCTTTAAGGATTGAAAAAAACTTTCTCTAAACCTTCATTTGGTCCCGCTGATAACTCAACCACGATAAAAAAAATAGCTAACTCACACTAAAATTCTAATTAGCTTAACTGTCATCATCCACCTTGGTGTTATAGCTAGCTAACGCGCTAGTCATGATGAACTAGACTGCTGAGGATGGTGAGATCTAGAATCGAATCCCGGTCAGGTGAACTAGGGTTAGTTTTTCCTAAATGGTTTTCCGTTTTCCCTCCATGCAAATGCGGACTCACTTTCTCTAAATTAAATCTTTTCAATTCCTAATCCATAAGCGTAATTAGTACCTACTTAAGAGTATAGCTCAAACGGGTAGTAGGACGCGGTTCTAAATAAAATAATAAAAAACTGCCATTCTTATAACTACGAGGCTTCTTAAACACGTCTCTATCATTATTATCAGTATTACTAGCACCGCGTCTTACAACCCGTTCGGGTTATACGCACTTACGCTAATGTGTAATGGTAGGGTGATTGTGAGATGAAATGAAGGACCTACAGTTTAACGTGGAATCCGAACCACGGTGGAGGCCTGGCATTCCCCACATTCACAAGATATCTTGTCAGAGGTGAAGGAAGGGTTTGGCAAACAGATAAATCTGTGCCGGGACCGAGGATTGAACCCCGGACCCCAGCACAGAAGTCCGACACCTTACACCTGGACCACTAGGTCACTGACCACTTCTCTATCAATCTGGTATAAAGCTAACTTTGTGAGGAAATACTCCTCCTCCTTACAGCTCGTGCCCAAATATTGAACTTACGTCTTAAGAAAAGAGTCCATCCTTGTTCTGAAGATACTCGTTAAAGTTCCAAGCCATTAAGACAACCCTCTAGTTTTAGAAACTTCGTGTAAGGCTGTCATCAAATAACTCAACCCTCCCCCCAAACTTTCAACCCCCTAAATAACCTCTAGGATATGGTAGACCTGGACCCGGTTTTGAAGATTCATGGCTGACGGAAGAGAAAAAGGGGTGGTAGATCTTCCCTCACCTACCTGGTCGGGACGACGCTAACGTTGGTTCGTCCCTCTTTACTAGACGTCGGGGACGTCTTACGAGACGGATGTCCCCCTGCAATCTGTAACGAGGGTAATTAGCCGACAAGGAGGTTAACGAAGCCGTCTTGAAGGGTAAGATGGGACTAGGGGACGCGTGTGATCATCGTTATTTTGCACAAGGGGCTAATAATCGAGGTCATCAACGTTTTAAGAGAGATAACTTGATCAGGAATAGAACTTGGGTTCCTTGGCCTTCTGGTCAACAACTCTAACCATGGAGACAGATATCTTAGAATAATTAGTCACACGTTTATAGTGGCTTTTGAATTACTCTAACCTATCTATTACCCCATAACATTGCACTATACACATATTAATTACACTATTGGGATAGGGATGAGATAAGTAGAGTTAAGAATAAATATAGCTAGATTTTTGTGGGAGATATTGATATACCTTTATCAAAAAACCTCACTACCAAGAGCATAGAAAACTATTTTTTCTAGGGGGAATTCCACTAGAAAATTTGACTATACCTTGAGCCGAACTTCCATGACTCCAGCCTTTCTACTCCCTTGATTTTTATTATGTAAAACACTGCCTGTATATTCAATTTTAACAAAAATTTTAAAGTCCTTATCGATATATTTTTAATTTAAAAAATAAGTCATATTTAATTTACCTATAAATCCGTTTTCTCATAAAACCAAGTAGACTGTGCCTTTCATCATATAAAACCTCCTATGATATATATTTTGAACATTTTTTTTTTAATTAGACGTTAGTAAACTACCCTCCCAAAAAATAGGTATACAATATTTTATGACATGTCAAATATACCCCAGATACCTATTTTAAACAAAATTGTTAAAGCCATTTTCGAAAAATTTCAATTAAAAAAATAAATAATTTAACAAGCCTTATTTTAATGGCTAGAACTAAAATTTTAAAAACTACCCAACGAAATAACATATAATAGGCCTACCTAATTATTAAGTTTGAACAAAATCCATCAAACCGTTTCGTTTGTAGCACCAGGTACAGATAAACAAACCGAGGGACAGACAGAATTTATATATACACTTTTTTTTGTTCGGAGATAAATTAAATGTAAATAATCATCATAATATCGAGGTAGAATTTTTTTCAAAAACAAAATATTTCCTCTATATATGAGGAATTAAAATAGATATGTTCAAAACGAATAAATCTATTTTTAAACAACATTATATTATAATAATATGTTATCTTAAATTTATCGCCAAGCGAATATAATATTGTTAATATTAGCAGCATTATCATTATTACTAGGGAACGTTGGGACTTGAATCCCGGCTGAGTGTACTGAATGTAGTTTACCATTATAGTTTCCCGCTCTCCCTCCACGCAAATGCGTGTAAATTTGTTTTACATTGTATAGCCGAATAGGTAGTAAAACGCAGGGAAATAAAAAAAATTAAAACACATCTCACCTCTTTTGGTGTCTCGTAGGGAATATTTTCTGCTGGTGGTTCGTTTAATAACCAAGTGTCAAGTTTAGGTCTAGGTTTTTTTTTTTTAATTTGACATATTTGTATGTAACTAACACTAATATTATATTAGCAACAGGCCACTACTATTTACCACTGAATTCCTCTTAACACAACCTTCCACCACCATCTATTAAAATATTAATTATATTGGGTTAGTGACATAGTATTAAACTGTAGTAATGTAAAACATTATAAAACTAAGTTCTTATACGTATATGTGGACCTCCCTTTTAAAGGTTACGGATAACGTGGATTTATTAGGATCTCACGTTAAACTGTAAGTCTTCCATTTCATCTCACAATCACCCTACCATTACACATTAGCGAAGTGTGTACAACCCGAACAGGTAGTAAGACGCAATGCTAATAATAATAATAATATACCTTAGACAAGAGGTCACCAGACCGTTTATCGGGCGTTACCGGTAGCTCGCAAAGACAATTTCAGTAGCTCACAACAGTAGTTGCACAACAATAATTTGCATCACAATATCGGAGTCCGAGGTTGGGTGGCCACAATGTACACACACCTATATCAACTAATATATGGTATGATAAGCATGATCTTTTTCATCGTCTTCTAACGCTTCAAAGTTTGGTTTGATATAATGGTCTCTTACAAATTATTCGTCTATGCACGCTTTTATGTACGATGGTACAGGTTTTTATTTTTAATTCCGTTATAACCAGCTTGTTTTTAGTTTGAATATCTCATGAAACAATTTGAAATTTTGAAAGTTGCTTACATAATAAATACTTTATATTAGGGATGTCCAACCGCTCCCTGACTGAGAGCCACATAAGTTCTTGAGGAATTGGCTGGGGGCATGCATGAAGTTTAGTGCACAAATATAATAAAAATATGAACGAATAATTATTTTATTTAACAATTTATTTATATATATATATATATATATATATATATACACACACACACACACACACAGACAAATACATGAGTTACACAAGTACGTACGATTCTGGTAGCTTCATGGATGTTAACGAGCATTTACGTCAGCTACAAGAGTCTAATTTGTTGTTATTTCTGTACTTTGAAGTATTTAAATTTAAGCTGGTGGGCCGTACAGAACGAACTTGGGTGCCGTGGGCTGAACATGCCTGCCTTAGACCATGTAGCCACTGATGGGTGTCTCTAAATACTAATAAAGCTACTCATACTATTTATGTATCAGTTTTGTTAGAGTGTTTGACCCACATTATGGGATTGCAGACAAATACCGTGGCTACATCTTTGAACAGATGTACAGAGGGTGTTTTATCCCATCTAAATGATTTTTCACTGTAACTCCATGCAAACGCTGGTACATTTCCTTTAAAATTGTACCTCAGTCATTCTTATCTCATAAGTGAGAAACATCTAATAGGCTTGATGGATAGTAGGACGTGCTGCACAAAATATATTAAAATAATGTTTTGGGATCATTTCCGGTGGACCTATCTCGTTATTGCACTATATACAACCCCTTATTTGTTAAGGGCGCGCGTAATTCGCAAGTCATCGCGGGGGTAGGTAAGTAAGTAGGGTCTCGGGGTGAGGAGGAGAAATCTCCACCGATCGTCTCTTGTTCTCTACGGGTAATAGTGGTGGTGAGGAGGGTGTCGGGGGAGTGCCAGTAATTAAGGCGCCGGAGACAGTTCCTTTTCACCTGAGAGAGGGGGAGGGATGTTTCTCCACCCGGAAACTTTCTTCTCTCGACTTGACTAATGGCGTAGCCCCGCCAGATGGAGACATCCATCTTTCTAGGAGAACAAAAAGAACTGCACTACGTCTCCGTGTCATTCTTCAGCGAGGAGAAGTGGAGTGACCTCTTTAAGGGAAGGCCGTGTTCCCGACAACTCACACACACAGGGGCCAACGATAAAACTTGAAGCTCCCTTTACAACAGATTAGTGAACCAAGTGGTTTTGAGACAGATGTTTCATTGGAAGATTCTCCTACTATTTTCCATCAATCACGCAGTTGTTGTAGAACAAAGTTTTAGCTAATAGCTTATACATTACATAGTTGTTGGAGAAAAATGTTTTAGTAATCATATTTTGCATCACGAGGGTGCTGTTGAACAATGTTTTTTAAATAATCTTATGCATCACAGAGGTGTTTAATACAATATTTTAGTAACAATGTTCTTTTAGATCCTACATATGTTGTAAAACAATGTTTTAGTATCCATACAATTATCATTTAAATCTCATTGAGATTTTTGTAAAATAATATTTTAGTTAATATCTCATTCTCTTCGTTATAAAGTACGTAGCATTTGTTATTTAACAATGTTTAAGTAAATACTTATTTATCTTCTACGGCATACATTTTTTGTAGAAAATAGTTTTTTTGGATGTATTTAAAACAACAAACCTCTCTTTAAATTAATTTTGACATCATGGATCAAAAATATTTAGTTTACGTCAATAAATTCTACCTATCTGAAAGGTTAATTTAGAAAATTTGCACCTGCATTTATGTGAAGATAAAATGGTAAAACAACATTAATAAATCACAATTGAAAACCTTCCCCAGTGAACCTGGTCAAGATTCTAGCCTTGACCTTTTCTCTATCCCACAATCAAATCTGTTAGTTTACTTGATATACCATAGATTATTATTATTATTAGCACCGCGTCTTACTACCCGTTCGGGTTATACGCACTTACACTAATGTGTAATGGTAGGGTGATTGTGAGATGAAATGGAGGACATACAGCTTAACGTGGAATCCGAACCAAGGTGGAGACCTGGCATTCCTCACATTCACAAGATGTCTTGTCAGAGGTGAAGGAAGGGTTTGGTAATCAGATAAATCTTTGCCGGGACCGAGGATTGAACCCCGGCCGCCAGCATAGAAGTCTGACACCTTACCCCTAGACCACCAGGTCACCGATATACCATAGAGTTCAAACTAATAGTTGGTTTAAAAACTATTTGAAAGCAATGCTGTCATATTTTTAAAAGTAATTTGTTTTGGACATGTGGTCAGTATCATATGGGGATTGGGTCCTAGATATCTACCAACAAACTATTTAGAGACGTTTTCGAATATGTTATGGTTAAATATTAAGTAATCTATGCTGGGAGAATTGGAGTTCACTAAAACTGTGTATTAAAGCGTAAATAGCCTTCAATAGCTTGCAATAACAATTGTAGTTGAAAAATAAGTTGAGTCGCAAACACATACAATTTAACGTAAATGGTATGACAATTATTGTACGTACTTTCTCATGTAGACCATTATAAATGGAACAACATTTTAGAAAGAGATTATAAGCAAATTATTCTTAAATATATTTTTCTGCGTAAAATAATTATGCAGTGTTATTTTTTACGTAAAACAGTCCCCAGATATCTAAGTTTAAAAAAAATTGTTTGAATGATTTTAAAAAAACCTATTAGTAAGCTAGCCTTAATTCTAAACTGAATTATAATCTCTATTTCTACTCAAAATGTGACCTTATATTATCTAAATAAAAAGTTTGAATGAAATCCTTCAAACCATATCGGTGATTTCAAATTATACATACATAATAAATTGAGTAAATGAAATTTTATTTTCTCATATAAAGGGAAAATATTGATATCCTGAAAACTTTCAGGCCCAAGATTATGATGAATCTTAACGTTTTATGTACCCCCAAACCTAAACAAAAGGATCTTACAGTTCTGTCTGCCCTAGACCCATAAAAATGTAATGTATTTTGCTAAAAACTGAGATTTAGAATTTTTATATTGCATAGCTAGACCTCAGCACATTTTTTTTATTTGGACATTAGTCCTTAAGTAAAGGTAGTTTACTGATTAGTGATTTTGAAAGGTTCCCTTGAATGGCTCTACCTATTTTGATAAAAATAGATACTTAGGGAGTGTTTGTTTGACTTGACAAGTAATATTGTATACTTGTTTTTCGGGGGGAAATTTGTTTTAAGTTAGTTTACTGAATACAATTTTTTTTTATTCTAAATATTTTAAATATGGCTTTATTTATTTGGTTGAATATATATTTGTGTTAAGTTGTTTAAAATATAAATATTTATTATATGGTTATTTTTATTTAATAAAATGCATGCAAGGGTAGTAGTTATACGATGATTATATTTTAAGAAAAAGATCCTACAATAAATTGGTAGTCCTATACGGAAATATATTTTCATGATAAATAAGAATATATTTTATTGTTTACATATTAGAGGGTGGCTTACAAAAATATAGTTTTTTTTAAATTTGAGTTATTTAAAAATATATTTTGAGAAATTTTGTTAAAAATTTATAAAAAGAGTGTAACTGTAATTATCAATATTATATGCTGGTTTTTCTGAAGAAAACCATATAAGAGTAGTTTACTTAAAATTTATTTTTACAAATTTGGCTCCAAGATATAATAAATTATAATATGAAAAAGTGTGTATGATTGTGTCGTGCTATTAATTTAAGTTTGGGGTTACATAAGACATCAAGATCCTTACTAATCCTAGCTTAGAAAATCTATCGGTAGCAATAATTTATCTATATGAGAAAGTAAAAATATACTGGTTATTTCAGTTTGGCTCTTAACACTTTTTTAATACTTTAATACAATTTAAATCATAGCCTGTTAAACTTCGGAATAAACACAAAAATATTAAATAGACACATGAGGAAAGAAAATGACACGCCTGAAATGTATCTACTTTAGCATCTTTTTCCCTCCAACTCCCTCGTTTATTTAAGAAAAAAAAGAGGGGGCAAGTTAAAAAAAAATTCAAAAAGGTAAAGTGACAAAAATGATCCAAGTGGTTTTTAGAAATAAAAAAGGTAGCAAACACCAACTTGACTATGTTATCACCTCCTGGAGTGCACGCACACACACATACACACACATACTAGAATAAAAATATGAATGGAAGTGTAGACAGATGTTTGCGCGTGTGTAGGAAGAGTGGAACCATCCCAATTTACGAATTTTGTAGTAAAGCTACTTGAGGTAAGAGGAGCGCCGCAGCGCTACATACGACGTCGACGAGGCTTTTGCGAATGACAATCGCACAACTCCTTTAAATGATCTATTTTAATCTTTGAGCGGGACCTCTGTTTTTTTTTGTCTATCATTAATACGTTCAATACTATGGTCATTAACGACTCACTATAAGGGCTTAGAGCGTAGGAGGGTAGTTTGTGTACCCACACTTGTGTGAATAAAAGATGGGGAACCACAGAAACAAGCAGCAGATAGAAAAAAATACTCCCAGTTCATCCAGCCAAGCTTCAAACCTTGACCTCCCCGTCAATACAAACCAAGTATATTGCAAGCTTGGTGCTTTATACTGCGTGGTCATCAGTGGGAGCTAAGAAATGAAGAGAGGGTGATTAAATTAAGAATGTAATTAATCTCGGTTGGGTGCAGGATCACTGAGGGGCTTGGTTTAACAGGGTAGGGGCAGGCAGGATATAGTTTACAGAAAATGTATCCGCATCAGTGTAGAGAGAGTTAAAAACTATTCTATAAGCTCCAAAGGTCAGTCACCCGAGAGTGTTTTAAACACCATCCTCACCATCGCCAGCAAGCTATAGACCAGGCAAGATTGACGCCTTAGAACACTTATACGGGTTTTGTTGTTGTATTTATTTATTCAAGGTATTTAACGTGCGCTTTCTGAACTGACTGATTATACAGTGTTGCCAATTTAGCGAATTTTTCGATAGATCTAGCGACTTTTATTGGTCTGAAAAGACTAATTTTCTTTTTAGCAGCTAGCGACTAATCTAACGACTGGCGACTTTCCTTAATTTTCTGTCAAGCACATTATTAATTTTTTTAAATTTTAATTCTGTATAATCTTGATTTATGAACTAGGTACCGCACTGCAAGAACGCATAATGAATTGCTTCGATCAACAGAAGAGCTCTAATATATATATATATATATATATATATATATATATATATATAT
>CABFVZ010000100.1:138380-201543 GCA_902151445.1 Timema monikensis
TATATATATATATCTGTTATTCACAAATCACGATGACATCGTTCCTGACCCGGGGATCACCTCAGTCCACTGATGTATCTTACATTCAGTTCTGATTAATGTATGCATTTTTTGTTTGGACACAAATCTGACAACTTATAATTTTTCTTTTAACAACAATCTAGCGACTTTCTGGTAATAATCTAGCTACAACCCCTATATGCTCGTTGGGAGCACTGTGATTATATCAGAACACGAGAATACCTATGAACGAGAGGGAAAGGGCCTACCAATTTTGCAGGGAAAGGTATTTTCACAAATCTTTCAGTGTTATTACATATGTCACAAACGACATAGGACCAAGGGCTTTACTTCCCTCCAAAGGAAGATGTGCCACGGACTAAGATCAGTCAGTAAAAATCCGTCGACCCCAGCTGTATATGAACCCACGAACATCGGATCCTGAGGCAAGCACTTTACCCCAATACCACTGAGGTCGACATTAATTTTTTTCAGTATTGGAATAATATGGTTAAATGTGTCTGTTAATAAGTTATGTCATTTTGTAAGTCATGTGGTTGATTTAGTCATGTTTAAAAAAATACACCTCCAATTCCAGAATTGATAGTAAAATATCACATTTTATAGATCATTTAGTTCGCTTGTATGGTTTTTCAGCCGAAGGTACTTTTATCTTTTGAAGAGGGTAGTGGGTCTTATGCGTTTGTTGCTCCAACATGCTGCTGAGTAGATACCTTGTTGCGGGTGGGTAGCACACCAGGGGTAGGTTTACCAGACAAGCGGGATAACATCAGTAAACACAGGCCTGAAGCACTTGCACGGGCCACAAGTAAGTGTATGGTTCATGACAACACTACTTACCTGCTAGGAGACGAACGTATCTTAATGCCTGCCGTATATAAATTATCAAGGACAAAAAGAGATTATATTAGCATAAGACTTACAAACTATCTTAGCCTAGGGCAGTACCTTTTAATTCTTTATAACAAGCTCTAGACCACAGATATTAACTATTTGGATAGCAGGACTTACAAACAAACTTAACCGAGGACAGTGTGTCTAAGTACACACCCCTCTCTAGCTCCAATAACATTTTTTTTAGCACCACGTCTTACTATCTGTTCAGATTAAACGCATATATATCAATTACGCCTGTGAGTTAGGGATGAAGAAGGTTTAATTTAGAGGTAGTGTACATATATTTGCGTGGAGGTATAATAAAAAAAACACTTAGGAAAAACCACTCTCAGTACATCCGACCGGGATTCGAATTTGAATCTCCCTGTCATTGTTAGCCTAGTCTAGCAAGAGAGTGATGCCTTATAATATGCGGTCACTGAAGCAGGTGTCCCATAACTAATCATTGGCTAGTATGGCTATAAAGTACACAAATAGTATGTACATTTTTTAGAAACACCCTGATTCTTGATGGTATCTATACATGTGGTTGACTACTATAACCACTGAGCCCAGGGAACTGGTAACCAAGCGTAGTAGAAATGTTAATATTTTTAATATATCAATCCTTTTATTAGTTATTGCCTTCAGCATAAGGGCTATTTTTTGTCACAGCGTCTTCTTACTTTTTTGCACGAGAAATAATTGCGTTAGTGTGTGTCGGGGATTAGAAAGGTATAACATATCTAAAGTGTACCTGCATTTGCGTTGGTGGAGAGTCTAAAAGCAATCTCAGTTCACCAGACCAGGATTCTAACCTTAATCTCCCCATCGTCGGCAGTGCAATTATTATTGCGTGAGTGACAACTTAGAACACGCGGCTATCAAAGTGGGTCACAAAGGTTATTAACCACTTAAACTAATGGATAGGGATGATAAACGTCGTTTAGAGTAGATTTATCTGAATTATCGTGGAGAGGGTATAAGAAAACCAAAGTGATATACACCGTTTAGAAAACCCTCAGAGCATCCAACCAAGAGTAGAACCTAGACGTTCTCCATAATTGGTAATCCCATCTTTTGATGAGCTATTTTTATCCAAGAAATGTTCTTCCTATTTGAATGGAACAAAGGATTTCGAGCCATTCCTAGTTTTAAAATTCACCCTCCAGTTTAATTTCTCCTAAGAACGTTAACACCATCAACATTATCAAATTAATTACAACAGATCAATAACGTTCTATTCTCACACCTACGTATCGACTACAGCGCTTGGCGGTTGGATGTGTCACTAACGTTGGGTATGCTGTAGACCAGATTTATTAATATTTCAATATTATAATTAGATACTTTACTAATACATCCCCTTACCATGGTATTCAATGATCCCATGCTTTAAACGGAATTATACTGTGAAATTTACTTTAAATATCTCCTTTTATAAACATGTACAGAAATTGTTCATCTTTATTCACAGGGTAGGAATTAAAGTAAATGCTAAAGAAGAGAGAGATAGAGAAATACACAGAGATAGAAATGAGTAGGAGGAACCAGTTCAGGGATCCGCGAAGGGGTCGTGAAAAAGAAAGGGTTAGGTTGTTGAATTTTTTAAAAATCAAGGGGGTTGGTTATTGTATTCCGTCCGACATGGGAAAACGCAAGAGTTTATTGTTCCTCTACTCCCTCCTTCCAAAACTGCCCCTGAAACGGCTACCCGCGATGCACAAGGGGCGCACTCACGCGTAACCAGCCAATGTAATGTCACTGCATGCATACACCCGTGCGTGTGTGAGCATGTGTTGGAGTATTTGAGCGTATATGTGTGTATTAAAACCATTCTTTAGTGTAGAGCAAGGTTTGTTTTTATAAACCGAAAGGAAAAGTGTACTTAATGACTAAACAACCCCACATAATTAAGAGTAAAAGGGTTTTGTGGGGGAAGTTTAGAGAGATAACTTTATTTTAAGTTGGCGCGACTGCCCAAGGATTCATCTTCTAGCCTTTACTTGGGGTCGATTGGCCTAGACAGTTATTAACATAATTGAATATTTCTGAATGTGTTTGCGTTATTAACAAGATATTATATTTGCTGATGTTGAGTATTTAGCTTTGATGTCCAAAGCTAAGCTAGTTTGTAAGTTTTATCTCGTTATATATGATTGTCATGTACCCAAAATATTAAGAACCCGCTTCGGCGATAGATTGGTCTAAGGTGACACTCTCCCAATATACTGGACTCTCAATGACAGGGAGATCAGGGTTCAAATCTTGGTCAGGTGTACTGAGGGAGGTTTTCCCAAAATAGATTTTTACTCTCCCTCCAGGCAAATTTGGATACATTTCCTCTAAACTTGACCTTCCTCATACCTAACAGATTAGAGTAATTAGTATAAATGCGTAAATCCTGAACCGGTAGTAAGACGTGTTGTTAAAAAAATCCTTTTCCCCCAAACATTACGGAACTTGGTATTGGGTGTTCAGTGTTTCTGCCCTAAGTTAAGTTAGTTTCTTGGTCCGGGGTTCAATCCTCAGTCCCGGCACAGATTTATCTGATTAACAAACCCTTCCTTCACCTCTGACAATACATCTTGTGAATGTGGGGAATGTCAGGCCTCCACCGTGGTTCGGATTCCACGTTAAACTGTAGGTCCTTCATTTCATCTAACAATCACCCTACCATTACACATTAGCGTAAGTGCGTATAACCCGAACGGGTTGTAAGATGCGGTGCTAATAATAATAATAATAAGTTAGTTTCTAAGTCTATATCCCCATATATGTGTTCGTCCTGTTACCTAGATATATAGATTACTAGTGCTAGCTTTGGATGAGAAATATTGTTGGACAATTTAAAGTTAGTAAGTAATTCCTGTATTTATCTAATCGTAATTTTAGAAAGCTAACATATAGGTACCCCCAGTAAAATAAATATAAAAACAAAATTTGGATGGAAAGCATTCGCCACTTGTCAAATGATACCAGACAAAATATATCCCTGAGCCCAAGTAAATAGCGATAGTTATTTATTCTTGCTCCTATAAACACAATTGTGTTAGACCACGAGCACAAATACAAGCACAACGCACATATAATATGTCCCCTTCGTCGTATTCCCTCTACTACCTTTTGTCTTGTCATCATCGAGTCATCACTTAATCATGTCTAGTTCCACTATTCACTCGTCATCACGTCGCTGATGAAGAGTCATCAGTCATCAAAAGGAATACGAGAGTAAACTCAAACAATGGCTGCTCCCAGGAATCGAACCCGTGATGTCCCCTGCTGTATGGATATAGGCAACAAGCAGGGCTGTTTTCAGACCATATATTGAATAGCCTGGGAGAGAAAATAGGAGCGGGGTATGTGGAGGTGTTCATCAAAAGCACCTTCATTATTTCCATTGGCTGAATTTGGATTCTTTTTGAGTTCGGTTAGGACAATATTACTAAAAGTGTTTGCATTATGAGTTGTTTGATACCCTCTCCCACGATTGTTCATCCCAGGATAGTTTTTAGAAGGGACTAAATACATAAAGATTAAACTCTTGGCTCAGTTAAATGCATGGTCAGTAGATAATGGATTGTGTGCATCAGAGTGGCATTGCCAGGTGGGATTCCAGTGGTCTTGGCCTTCTTTAGTTGAGAGGTACTGTATGGAGCTAGGAAGTCCTGCATTGCTAAGGAACATTTGGGCACTAATCTAGAGGTCCCAGATACTAGTAGCCCACGTGTTCATTATATAGTAGATGGCGCTCAGATACAACATAGCAGGCTATAGAGCACTTGCTACCATTAATGTGAGTCTCAAGTGTTAATAAACCAGTTGGCCTTGTTGTAAGCCGAGAGCCCATGAGACATATTATGTGGCCCACATATATAAGATCCCAGATTCTTATAACGAAGCTGATATCGAAGCGTATATTGGATTCATATTATATGCCTATATTGTCTTTGGAAGCCTCTGAAATCGCCTACTGTAAAGGGATGAGGGGCTGTTGTCGGACGTCTCTTGGACCAACCAACGGTCACAATCCAGTATCTTCTTGGCATCCTGTTTCCGGAAGCCCGTGGCCTGTTGAAGAAAAGGGGTGGGGATACTCGCATATTCCTTATCACACTGAGGGCTAGTGGCCGAACATCAGCTGATAAGAGGCCGAATATCTATCCTGGGGGAGGGACTTTGCTCTCTTTGGCGCACGCCATGATCTGCGAATCAGGGGTGTACTTCTCTCTGGAAGCCACTGGACCAATCTTAGCCAGCCTTCTCAATCTGACGAAAATGGGTTTCCGTTTATTTTTTATTTTTTTATTTTCTTTGAAGTTATGTAAAATAAATTACCTCCATGTCAATTACTGACAGGGGCTCATTTAGTCTGAAGGGGAGGTAGTGGTTCGAATACCATCCAGGTGTATTGAGATTCTTTTTTCCAGTTTGTTTTCCCATTTCTCCTCTAGAAAAATGCATGCAGACTCATTTTCTCTGTAAAATATCCCTTCCTAATTCTTACCCTCTCAATTAATGCAAATAAATACGTATAGCCTGGACGTATATTAAATACGGTGATCAAAATATATTCATTTTGAAAGAGTTTATGATATTTAGAGACATCTTACGAGCACCAATGTGCATACACCTTCATACAAGTAAATTTATTGAAATCTGATAAGGATTCTGATAATCTTTTTTTTATTTATTTCAGAGAAGACATGTTTATGCTTTCTCAGTTTTGTTAAAGGCCTATAAATGATCTATAGTTGGCCCTAGCTTATTACATATTGAGTTTTAACTGTTATAAATACGGCCAATACTTCTAATTATTTCAAAATTTTAAGAAAATATATCAAGGAAAATTCTAGCTCTCGTGCGCCTGGTCGATATTTGAAGCTCGAACTTCTACCGTTATTGGTAATACAGACGATTACGAGCTTGACACAATAGAAGTGTTGCTATTAGACGATTGCATGGTGGTCTCCTCTAAAAAAAAGTCAGATTATGGGATGATTACAATTATTATGGACTTTGATTATAATATTGAAGAATTAAACTATCTGGTCCCCAGCATAACCATCGTTACAGATACAGACAACCACAAAGCGCCGTGG
Source organism: Timema monikensis (assembly GCA_902151445.1). Taxonomy (NCBI): domain Eukaryota; kingdom Metazoa; phylum Arthropoda; class Insecta; order Phasmatodea; family Timematidae; genus Timema; species Timema monikensis. The sequence continues at coordinate 144,380 of CABFVZ010000100.1, forward strand.
TAGAAACGTGATTGTTAGAAGATAATTAAAATCACTGTTATCACTTCACTGTAACTCATTTGACAAGGTTTCTGGTGTTGATTTCCATAATACAAACAAAACTGAAATGTAAACTTAAAAACTTTGGATATTTCGAGTGTATTCTTTCAATTTGAATATGGGAAAATGTTCCGTTTAAAGATAAAAAGGAGCATTTATCCATCTCGCACTTCTAGTGTGAGCATCCCAAGGATGTTTCTGTTACACACCCCTGTTAGGGTTCAAACACTGTCCCACGTGGGAAAGCGGTGTAAGAGGGGCCAGCCCTCCGTGTGAATGGCCGACACCGCTTGCAGAAGAGACAAGAACCGCCATCCGGTGATCTGACAGATTGTGCGCCTGTGTCACGTGCTGTGATGCGACAATTCCCGGGGAGAATGAACTCCAAATGGACCCGAAGCAAATCACTGAAAGAACTAATTATGTATTTTGTAGAACTTATCTCTTCTTCTCTACGGGCTGTCCCCATTTAATTACACTAATGAGGGTATAGATGGGGAATATATATAGAATTTAAAGGAAATGAACCACATTTGCATGGAGGCAGTATAGTAAACCATTTAGAGTAAGCCGTCCACCGTCACCAGGATTCTTCGCAATCTGAATCACAGAAAAGACCAGACTAATGCCTTAACCTGCGTGCCCCTCAATACGGGTGGTAATTATACAAACAGTGTGAGATATAGGATGTATTCCCGTTGCGTCACTGGCCCATTATCTGATTTCCACCCGCAACGGTTGGGCAGGTGGATAAAGTCATCAGTCTCATCTGGTCTTATTTAATGTTGATGGAGAAAGTTAAGGTTGAAATCCTGGATGGGTAGACTGAGGTTATTACGGTCCCCTAAATCATTTTTAAGTGTCCCTTCATGAAAATGTGGATATAATTTCTCTAAACTACCTTTCTCATCATCCTTGCTCGATTTAGTTATTGATAGCCACTCATGTGCTGAACATACAATATAGAAAAAAAATATCCCTAATGGAATCGAACTCTGACCTCTCGTAACAAGGGTCAGACTCGCTCGCCACCCATCTATTGTTTTGCTCAGCATCCTACTACCCATCCGGACTACAAGTACGCATTTAGTTACACCTATCAAGTAGCTATGAGAATACAAAAGTGTAGATGAAATGTACCCTCATTTTTCCATACGAGGAAGGAAAAACATTTTGGGAAAGCTACCATGAGTCAATCCGACCCGGATTAAAGCCCCAACATCCTTGTCATTGTAAAACCAAACCAGATAAGTTTGGCGTTTAGTCTGCGTGTCAGATACAGAGCCTGAAGTGTAGATTCCAGGGGTAGGTCAGGGTACTCTGCCTTGAATATGCATGGCCCAGCTGATTGCCTATTAGGCCAGGGGCTAAGGTGGGTAGGGATGGAGTTAAACCATGGAGGTCCCGGGGTTAAGCCCTTGTGTACATACATTGGGGCACGCTAACGCACTCACTGGTAATTGACGCGAATACAATCCCGCGCGTATTAGAAGCTTGTGGTCATTGATAGAGACAGAGGGGCAAGGGGGTGAGTGAGGTCAGAGGTCACTGTTACTAATATATCTCTATAGGTGGCTTCCAGTAGCGGTTAGAGAAATGTCACACAGGAGGAGACCTTCTTCATTACTAACGTAAGACAAAGAAATAGTATTTATGGAGTGATATTTTTCCACACACACAGACAGTTAAGGAAGTATACATATACTTACTATCCCTAAACACTTTTTGAATTAATTTGAAAATGTCATCATCTATTTTGTTCGAATACGATATTGTGCTCTTGAAAAATTGTACAAATTTTTCAAACAAATATTTTTTGAAGACCTTAACAATATTTGCATTTTCACACGAACAATGTTACATCATAATTATTGAAGTGTTAAGTCATAAATAGCTAATTTTTAATAAAGGTCTATTTATCCTCTAATAATATTTGGCTACCTGCAATGGGGATCAAACATTGGATTGCCTGTTACCATGAAGGTCAAGGTTTGAATCTCTGCTAGGTACACTCGAAGTGGTTTTTCACATAGTATATACATCCTCCAAGCAACTGTAACTCAACTCGTACACTGTTTATTGTTCTGTCAAAGAAAGTAAACACATCAACTGGTCTACCCTCCGACACATCAACTAATCCACACAAACTTGGATTGTTCAGTGTAAAAGCGAACTAAGTAATTACGACTCTAAATAACCTATCTTAACCTTGCTAATAATTTACAAGTCAGCTCTGTAAAGACTGGCTTGCTTGCACTGTCAATAGCCAAACAGAGAAATAGAGAGCGAGGGGGATTATTTAGTCACTCCATCTTGTACCCCCTCAACCCCTATCAAGATCCTCCCCAATGAAATTCCAAAATAATAACAGATGATTTTTTTTTTAAATTGAAGACATCATATCAAACTCTGGACCCATGAGAAGGTGGCTTCCCTCACCCTATACCCCCCGCAGGAAAGACCGTTAGAAAGGCGGTCACCAATCCACGGCCGCGATGCCCTCTCGGCCAATCACAGCGCGGGCTCCTCGCACACACCTCTCTTGCCGCGCACTTCTTGAGAAGACGGGAAACTGGATGTGGAAGGGAAGGAGGAGTGGGGGTGAGGGGGTGTTTCTCAAGATCCACCCACTACCATGGCAAAAGGGGGGGAGGGGGTTCTAGCATCAATACTTAAGACGACCAGGGGGTATTACCTACACCAGTAGGCACGTGGTCTAAACATCAAGTTCATTTAGTCTAGCTTGCAGGTGATGGGTAGGTCGGGGCTCGAATCTCGATTAAGTCTGCTGAGGGGACTTTATATTTATAATGGTCTCTCACTCAACCTCAACGGGAATTCGGCTAAATTTACACTCAATTCTGCCTCATGCCTATCATTATTCGTTATTACCATACAATATGAGCATAACCCAAACGAATAGTGAGATGCGGCAGAAAAAATACTTTGATAATTCTCTTTTTACTAATACAAGGGTATCCATGGAAATATTTTTTTGATAATGAGTGAAGGGGTGTACCCAGGAGATAGCTGTTGGAATACCAGCTTACTTAGTAGTCATCAGGGGATAACTGTTGGAATACCAGCTGACTTAGTAGTCCTCAGGGTATAACTGTTGGAATACCATCTGACTTAGTAGTCATCAGGGGATAACTGTTGGAATACCAGCTTACTTATTAGTCATCAGGGTATAACTGTTGGAATACCCGCTTACTTAGTAGTCCTCAGGGTATAACTGTTGGAATACCATCTGACTTAGTAGTCATCAGGGGATAACTGTTGAGACACCAGCTGACTTAGTAGTCATCAGGGGATAACTGTTGGAATACCAGCTTACTTAGTAGTCCTCAGGGTATAACTGTTGGAATACCATCTGACTTAGTAGTCATCAGAGGATAACTGTTGGAATACCAGCTTACTTAGTGATTATTATTAGCATACCATCTGAATTAGTAGTCCTCAGGGGATAACTGTTGAGACACCAGCTGACTTAGTAGTACTCAGGGGGATACCTGTTGGAATACCAGATGACTTAGTAGTCCTCATGGGATTACTTCTGGAATACTAGCTGACTGAGTCTCTCCAGGGGATTACTGTTGGAATATTAACCGACTGTTGGATATGCAAAGGATTACTGTGGGGATATAGGCTTTATAGGCGGTATTTTTAAGGGATTACTTTTGGAATTCAAGCTTACTTGGGACTTCAAATGGAGTGATATAAAGTGGGACACCAGTGGTTCATTTTCCACCATTATATTTTGAAGATATTTAAGGCACAAATAACAGGGGAAATGCTAGTTCTTTAAACACACAATAAATAAAAAATACTCCATAAACTACATAAACTGTTCGAATCCAAATATTATTAAGCGCCACAAAATAATCAACTAAATGAATTGCATATAGAATGCATCCAAACGTAAAGAAGCCTAATTAAGAGGCAAATAAAAGGTGCAACGAGATGTTTTTAAAGTACATCAGAGTCCTTTCGACCTTTTAGTAGTGTGTGTGTTGACCTCTATGAAGTTCACCCGGGTTTCAAACCGACAACCCTTCCCAAGTAAAAAGAAGAGTGAAAGGTTCCAGGTTAAAGAGAGGGGGTAGAGATGGACAAGCCTTTGTAAGCACCAATCAAAGTGCTCTCAGTCTGTCTGAGAGAGAGTGGAATAAGCGAAACGGGATAGTGGATTGAGGGGAAAGTTTTTTAAGAGTTCAAGGGCTCTTGGCATGATAAATACGGGCCGACCAGGAAAAACTGATATGAGGGAGAGGAATGGGGTTTGATAGGGTGGGTAGGTTACCAATCTTTTTACTGGCATAAAAAAAATGAGCTTCACGTTGAGTTGCATAACTCAGTTGTATATACTACACACATACCTTCTTGTATGTAGATGAGGGGAAATGGTTATTTGGTCATTTGCAAGGGATAAAATACTCTCAACCCTTGCTTAGCATTTAATTGAAAATGAGCCTTGAATAATTTTTTTTCTGCCCAATTCTAGAGTGTTTTTCTGCCATTGACCTTTACAAAGGTTGAACATTTCTAAAAAAATCACATGTTCAAGAGATGAAATAAACACACATTAGTAGAAGTGGATCATTTAGGATATTTAATATTATTTCGGATGAGCTTTCATTCACATCAATTCCTCCCACATTTAAAGGTATAAAAAATACAGCTTGACTTCAAAAATTAATGTTTAAAAAACAAAGTCCAAGGATAAACATGTATATGACCTGATCAACTAATCTATAGAAACCTGTTTTAAAAATTAGTGACGAAATATATAATGCTAATGTGTTACAGGCTGTTTCAGCCAGATTAACACTAGGTAAAAATACACTAAAAATATTGAAAGCCCTCTCATTTTCTCCTTTAATGAATGCACATAGAGTATACTCCCCTGATATATACATTGAAAGCTTAATATTATTTTGTATAAATACAAACATGATAATATAAATTGCATACAGCTTTGGATACAGTTATGTATTGTTGATAATATAATCAATAAACTGTGAAGATATACCACTCTGTGTTTGTTTAATATATTTTAATGTGATAAATATTATAATTTTACCATTGACACAATTGTGTGATAATAATTGCGTCGCCGTCAAACGTAGAGGACATGCGATTATGTTTTTGTTTATATCAATACTAGGGGTTTTATAAATTTATAAATTCCAAATTATTTAAGAAATGGTTTGATATTTTTAGTATATTTTTCAACAATATTTAGGCCATAACATAAGGGGGTTTGTGAGATAAAGTTCTAAAAAATATAAATAATAAATACGCTTTTTGCCAAAACCTGTACTTATGAGATTAAGGCAAAAATTCAGAAACCTATTTCCATCCTTTTATCAAGATTAATAAAGTTATGTTTTGATAGGGTCACAACAAACAAAACATTTTTAGATAATTTGGGATTATTTTATATAAGGTATCACACATTTCTTAAACAATTTAATTTTAGAATCTTAAACTTGTCAAATCTTTTGCCATATTTTGGTAAAAACAATAATTATAAATATCATACCACTTCATAAATAATCCTGGATTTCTAAACATCTGCAACGCTTCTCTCTGCTCAATCTTGAACCAACTGTTATGATAAAGTATAATACTACCTTTTGTACAATTGTGTGGTGCGGGTTGTGTCACCATAAAAAAAGGAGACGTGTCTCTAATTAAATTAAACTCAACTTCGTTATTTTTTTACAATACTACCTTTTGTACATTGGTGCAATGCGTATTTAGTAACCGTCAAATACAGGGGGAATGACCTCTATATAAAATATGTTATGCATAGATAATTAATATTAACGCAATGACAAATATTATGGTCAAAACTTTGTGTGATGCTGGGTGAACCAAAATAATGTGTGAGAATTACTTTTAGACTATCAATAAGCCACATATCAAACTAAACACAGAGATAAGAGGATTTGCCGAAAGATATACATTTTTAAATTAATTTTGGGTTCTTAAAGAAAATGATCGTGATTTTCAAGTAAAAACAATTTTTTTTAATATGTCCCAGTCATTAATAAGAATTTGTATGTATAATGTTTCACTACCATGTAAGGGATATCCAATTATTTACAATGATGGGTTGCTAGAAGGAAGGTATAGTTTAGAGGAAATGTAGCCATATTTTCGTAAAGAGTGTGAGGAACCTTTCAGGTAAAAGCTATCAGAACAGCCAGGCAGGATTTGAACACTGATCTCTATCAGCAAGTCAGACTAAATGAGAATATCTATGTCCGTGTGCTCAGCAGTGTGGGTGATAAGAACTATTTTGATAAATGTATAGCTCAAATAACCCTAAATTCCACAGAAATAAATTGTTTGCCACGTGTATATAAATTTATTTCTCGTAATGAAAGGGTGAAAAAAAGGGCCATCAAGCATTTTTAATTTCCTCTTCTTGAACGGGGTGGAAACGTTCATCGAGTTTTATAAACTTTATTTACGTGGATAGTTCAAGACCATCTTAAACTCCTACAATCCCTTTTACTTTTCCAACTAGAGACTTGGCCCAGGTTATAAGGTTCACCTTAATCCTATTGACTCTCTCTCTCTCTATCATGGTGTCCCTGACATTAATTAGTCGTTACTTACCCACACAGTCATAACGAGGAAAAATACTGCTAACCTTTCTAAAGTTTTAAAAACCCTCCCTCCTTCCCTTTCTCTAACTATATTAACCGTATACCTTTCTATTCTATTTTTTTAACCCATCTTCCTTCTCTGTCATACTCGTGTGTGTCATCAAGGGAAGTTTTTTATTTAACTCCCCAGCCTCAGGGGTGGGAAGGAGAGAAAGGGGGTGAGTAACAAGCCTAGCGAATCCTACGTGTACTCTCTGTACAAGGCTCAACGAAATTATTTCTAGTATTATTACTATTATATGCTGATGCCCTCATGATATTATAACTTAAACAACCCTTAATGCTGTGCTTACTAGCTGCAACTAAAGGTTTAAGGGCCTGAAAGGTGAATAAGGGCAGTATTATTATTATTATTATTGTTATTATTATTACTATTATAGAGAGAGATATGACTTTTAATTCTCAATAATGTTTTTAAAAAAATTTAATAGATTCAAGGTAATTATGATCTCCTAAATGTAAAAATATTTTGTCTCTATATGGTTACTATTTCCGCCATATTCTTCTATTTTTAAACTAGTTTTGGTGTGTAAGCTTAACCTTTGAATACTATTTTTAACAGTCTGTCTTGGTAGAGTTATGTTTGCGTAATATTTTAGGCTTGAATAATTTTAAAATTAGTAAAGTGCATAGCCGTATTTAGTGTTCAGAGAGATTTACCATAATTTAAGAGGACTTTAGTTTGATGCCAATGCAACTCATTGAGATATTTTGCTATTTGTATAAGAGCTTCAATTATTTATTTCAAAAAATATCATGCTGATTGTAGAATATTGGAATTGTTATCCTAAGTTGAGTTATTTTGTAAGTCCTGCTATTTAATTAGTAAATATATAGGGTTGATTATATAGTACTATACGTAGTGGACTAGTTTAAGTTATTTTGTAAATATTGAACCACTATATCTGGGTGTATTGTATTGTACTGTACGTATTGTTTTAGGTTGTTATTCAAGAAGTAAATGTGTAGGTTCTAGGGCTGAGTGAGAATATTTGGGCTTAACAAATATAGTGCTTATGGAGGAAGAAAGAAAATACAACACCTTTTGTAAAATTATTCAAGATGTTCAGATTTATTTTCACAAAAATAGCTTAGGATATTGTTGTTGATTTTGATAGCTTAATGTTTTATATTTTCATCTTTGGAGTTTGGGAGGGGTTTCTTTTTGGGGGGGGGGGATTGTTTAGTAATAATTCTCCATCATTGTTCGAAAACAAGTCGAAACAAATTTTTGTATCCAATAGGAGTGAGATATGAGTGACCAACGGTTGCCATAAAATAAAGTTTTTGATTAAAAACTACTCCTACACACCTAGAAAAAAATAGACTTTTTTTGGTGCCATCCTGTATATTTTTTGTTTTTATCATCAAGTTCTTTGTGCATCATTACAAACTGCATCAGCTCTTTCATGTGAATTATAAATCCAAGCCCGGCGTGGAATGAGAGAAACAGAGACAACTACAACCACAAAAGTAAAGAAGAGTATTTCCATTTTTAAACCTTGTTCTGGATGAATAAATACCCTTGTAAGGGGGTTCTATAATGTTTAATGTAATAGGGCTAGCTTATTTCTCTATCTCTCTCATGACAATTAGCAGCATCAATGACATATTCATAACTGGCCCACCTGTGTATATATGACGTACAAGGACTATATTGGAACATGAATTTATACAATATTATATGAAAGTTACGTATTTTTATACCATTTTAAAATTATACGTAATAGGATACCATAAAAGCTACTGCCATTGTGTGTGCCAAGTTTACAAAACCTAGGATAATATATCTTGTGATTTGTTTGAGTTTTCCTCACACACACTTACCAACTACAAACACTTTCACATGGGCTATGACGTCAAGTTTGCTATAGTTTGGATATTTAAGACGTAGTGATCGAGGTTAGAATATTTTCCGGGTTCACTGGTGATGGTTTTTACATATGAAGTAGTATCGTTGTTTTCCCATTCATTCACTATGTTATTAAGGACTTATTATTTCTAAGTAAATTTCCCTGTATAAAGTTACTAAGCATATTTTTGTGAACGTGCTTATTTAAATTTAAACATATAAACTGTAGTTAACATAAAAATGTATGATATAGTTATATATGATATAGTTATTCTAAAAATAACAGTATGAGTAGTTTAAATTCTTTACTTTTACTTTTATTTGATAAGGTCCAGGGGACCACGCGGTACTACAAGACTTCTCCTCCACTTAGTCCTGTCTTTTGTTCTTTGCCTGCCCCTTTGCCAATCTGCATTAGGATCTCGTGCAACCCATCACTCCTTTTCTATGACCTACCACTGGGAACAAAATAATAGTTTAAATACCAGAAAGAAAATACTCGTAGGTTTATACCTTATCCTCTTTTACACAGTACTTACTAGAATAAAACTATATAAGCTTACAAACTAAAAGCTAACCGGAAATACGTCTGGCACTATATAAAACACAACCTAAACTCCTAGAAATTATACTAATTTAATAGCAGGACTTACAAACCAACTAAGCATAGTACATGACGTATAGCACTACACACCTAGTCCTTTGATCCTAGATATTTACTATATGGATAGCAGGACTTACTGACTAAATTACATTGGATAAAATATTAATTTTACAAGTAACATTGTGTCTTTTAAATGGTGATTAAAAGTAACCACCAGCCCACATAGAACGTAATACGAGTCTTTCAAATATATCCACTTTCCCAAACACCTGCAAATATATGTGGCACTAACCATCTCGGCCTAGCTCGAACAGACAAATTAGAAAAATTTCTTCTGTATGTATTATTTGATTTTAATAGAACTGAAGCAATGTGCTTGTGACCCGTTGTAGAGAGAGTGACGATTGTATTTATGTTTCCACGGTGTGCCCATGAGTGGGAGAGGAGATCAATTTGACGGTGGATTACTTCAGTCATTTGTTCGATAGGGGACAGGGGGATGGAGAGGTGAGAGTTTACCGATCGATCCGACCGAGGGCGGGCGTGTTAAAAGCCGTCTAATTGTAGTAGCGTTACACCAGTTGACGTTCTATTAACAGGATTATAGACATTTCACATTTGGGTTATTTAATTTTCGTTTTCTTAATATACATAATATATTAGGGAACTATTTACAAACTAATAACAGTGGGACTGATAAAACCCACCTGAAACTAATGGCTAAATATTTACTAACAAAAGGGGCCACCTATGTTGAGACGCTTTTCATACGTACAGGTATACGTGTTTAAGTAGCTTGTTATTTTTAAATATGACTTTTAGTACAACGTTTGGGTTGTACGCCAATGTGCTAATTTAAGTCAGTGGTTAAGGATAAAGAAGGTTTAAATTAGAGAAAGTGTATCCGTATTTTCATATAGGGTAAAACCATTTGCTAAAATAACATGCTGCGGGACACCCGACTGTTTAGCTTTAGTTTCTTAAATTCCGCTCAAGATCAATAGACCTGGAACCTCATGTTTAAGGTCTGCAGTGTATTTATAAAAGTCAAATGACGGTGTTTAAATTTATTTAACAATATTTAAATTTTAAAAAGGCGTAGCTTGTGACCTATACGAAGGTCGAAGACGCCCCAAATTATCGTCTGGGACATCCTGCGGACATACCCCCCACCTATCCTATCAACTGATATAACAATCCAGTCGTCAGAACCATTTCCTCTAAACTTTCCACAAGAGTTCCCCCAGGTATAAATCCTGCAAACAACGATCAAATCTCTCTCTGACCATCACTACCAACGGAACCACAATTATTATTTCCACTCAAGGGGGCGGAGAGTACCACAGGGAGGAAGTTGGTATCCCTGCGCTACTTCTATTCGTTTGTTTTCTCCATGCCGCGTTTCCTTTTCGAAGGATTGACCAATAGAAAAGTCACAGGATGATAGTGTTTTTTGTAATGGTTTGTTTGCTAGAGAGGATGTGTTTTTTTTGTGTGTGGTTGGTTCCATAGAGATACAAAGTCACCGAGTGTGAATCCTGAAAATTGATGTCGGCGACGTAAAGAGGAAGTCCCCACAGCATCATTGTTGCCAACAATAGAAAGATGAACACATCTCCGAATAAAATAATGCATTAACCTTACTCAGAGAAAGGAGTTTTTTTTAAATAAGTGGGAGTCACCGAGTAGTAGCTTTTTCTGTGATGATAGGAAGTGATTGACCTTGTTGTAGGTGAGTAGTCTGGTGGAAAACAGAACCAAGCTCCCATCTGCCATGTATTTGGAATCGTGAGAGATTTATTAAAGATTCCCTATTGAGGGCACTAGGACTTACTTGATATTGTTTTATTTATTTATTTATTGTGGCTGTTGAGCTGAACTTTATAAATAGATAAATTATACCATCACACATTATTCACAAACAAATTTAATCAATGACACGCTTACCATTTATTTTCTCTGCTGCGTTTTAACACCCATGTGGCCTATAGGCATTTTAACTACACCAATGTGCTAGGGATTGGGAAGATATATTTTATAATACGTGTGCCCACATTGGAGTGGAGGGATTGTGGGAAAATATTTTAGAAAAAACCATCCTTCTGGCTGGTCTACATTAAGTTGTCCACGCTCGTAAAATGCACTTGTAAGAAGTGATGTGTTTGTTTTCTGCTTAAGTAGGAAATGTTGACAAGTAAACGACGGGAGACGTGATTTCAACCAATATATTTGAATCGTCAAATTCATAAAAATGTATGAATAATAATTAAATCTAATCAAATGAATACACAGATTAATTTAATTTGATTTGATTTATACATGTATATATTATATGGTTATATATTATAATTGGTACTATTAAATAGTACGTAGTATATTTTGCTAGGCTAAATATTTTCATGAACTCTTATCCTAGACTAAACAATCAATGGTTTTAGTTGAATACAATAGTATTTGTTTATTTGTTTCTGATTGGCTGAATGCAAACCAACGTAGCCGCATAAATGCGAGAGATGTACAATGTCCATCTCCTTCCGACAATTCCGACAAACGGCAGCGCTTGCGTGTGTTATTGTAGATCGAAAATATTACGAGTGATAGTCCAACAATCTGGTGTGACTGATTATGGATGAGCGATTAGTATACCTTATCGAGATTGTAGCCCCGAGATCCCCGTCACAGGCAGTCCAGTCTATTGCGAGAGTGACACCTTAGACTCTGCGACCACCAATTATTGTTCATCTTCTTTCCAGCTTGTGTCGTACTCATTCATAAAAGAGATCTACACCCAGGGGAAATGAACGTTTCAAGTTGAAGCCTTCCGATTGGCTGATAGATTAGTATCGACCCCAGAAAAACGACGGATGTCCTCTTAGACCACGTCAACTTAAAAAAAAGGGCGAGAACGTCCTTAAAAATAAAAAATGCCACCGGAAGAGTTGAAGGCTATTTGCTATTGAGTTCCTAATACACGAGCTTTATGAGGAATCTCCGTCGTATTTCCTCTGTTTTCGGTCCCCAGCCCCTCTTCTCCTCCTCCCATCTCTTATTAGCTCCGCCCCGTTTCCCACCAAATGTTCTTCACACTTTGATGGCCACAGGCAATTGTTTTTTCTCTCTCTCTCTCTCTAACATATACAATTTTGCAATCTCTACGGCATACTAACATTCAACCGGAGATACCTTTGTCCAGTCCCGCTCCCAGGACGGAGGGAGGGAAGCGAGTGAGGTATTTGCCCTACCCCTTCCCCCTTCCTTAGCAAATAGTTTTAATAAAAGCTTAAAACATGTTAAGTACAACTATAATGTAGACACCCGCCTCGGTGGCGTAGTTGGCTAACGTGTTTGTCGTGTTGAGCTCCACTGCTGAGGACGGGGAGATCGAGGTTCAAATCTCAGTCGGGTGAATTGGGGGTGGTTTTTCCTAAATGGTTTTCCACTCTCCCTCCACGCAAATCAATTAGCGTAATTAGTACTTAAAGCGTATAACCCGAATGGGTAGTAAGACGCCGTGCTAAATAATAATAACAATAAAAAAATATAATATAGACCAAGGCCTCCCAAACTTTTTGTAAAAAAAAAAAAAATACTTGGAGCCCTCATAAAAATATGTACACTAAAATTATGTACAATACATTTAATAACAACAGTTATGTTTTACATGTATAAAACACGTGGAAAACCTCAGATGTTCTGACTGTGCCTTTGGCAAATGTTTTTTTTCTTTTAATTCGAAAAAATTGGAATTTCTTATAACTGATGCTATGGTGTTAAAAACAAATAATTAATATTCTAAAATTGCCTCGTGGAATTTGAAATAACAATTACGTAGCCCAAGGGCTTCGCAAAGCACTGTTTGAAAGACGTTGACATAGTGCACTGAAGAATATATAAGCTAAATTTTAAAGTTAGACTAAATATTTGATATTTTAAAATTATATCGATACTTACAATAAAGTGACCCTAAAATAACTAGCTATAAAAAAGTGAAGAAATTATAGGTGTACTGCCCCTCTCCAAAGTAAATTTCTAAGTGCGTCACAACTGCTTTTGTCCTTATAAAACTACAATAGGGAGGGGGTAGGGGGAGGTTCCATTGGTTTTGTTCAAGTAAGATAGTTTAAAAAATAATAATTACGTCTGATTGTCTCGCGTTGTATCTGTTATTCCCCCTCGTGAATTAGGTCCGATAGAAATGTCTCTAAGCCTATGAGGCACTTGTCACTTCCGCTTTTAAGAAACTGGCGCGCGGTATGCGAAGAATTCTTCGTGGAGTTGGGGGACGGGTGAAGAAATGTATGACTCTTTATTTCTATGAGTCATAGGTGCTGCTATGGGAAAACAAAACACTTATAGGACAGACTAACTTTGACGGCGTTTGCTACTAGGTGTAATTCTAGAGCTGCTGCTCTCAGATTAGTAAACTCTTGGGACCAGAGCTATTCCTATTCCCACTAAAATGGCTCGGAATTGAATAGGCAAAGTTAAATGTATAGCTATGATTATAGAATTTAATATGAAATATTAATTGCAATAAAGATATTGAGAATTTTTTTTTAGTGAGATATAAACACTTTTATTCAAATATATCTGTGTAGATTAGTTAAAGTGGATCATTAATTATTTTACATATATGATTGGATATATCACTTAAGAAAATTTCTCAATATCTTTATTGCAATTAATATTTCATATTGAATTCTTTAATCATAGTTTAAACTGCTTCCTTATTACAACTTTCAAAATGTATTTCAAAAATCTTAAATTTATAGGCTTCTTGTTTACCTCCTCTCAAATATTTTCCTCTTCCCAGTCTCCATACACAAAATGACTACTCTTTCATCTCATTGGTTGACCGTGATAAACATAAACTCAGTTATTTAAAAGAATTACTTTTCTTGATTCCTATTTGATATAAATATAATTCCATGGGACTAAATAGCTCGAAGTGTTGCCTATCACTCTACGCAAAAAAAAAAAAAAAAAAATCACACCAAGAAACAAGTAAACATTTTTGTATGTTCGTAAACTTCGTGTCTCACTACCCGTCTGGGCTATCAGCATATTTACACAAATGGAATAGATATTATGAAGAAAGAGTAGGGCTATAGAGGGAGTGTACCCACGTTGGTGTGGAGGCAGACAGTAAAACAATTGTTTCTTTTCTCCTGGACTGAATTTGATCCTTGATCTTCCTAAAATAATGGTTAAAGACTAGACGAGACTAACGTATTTGTTCTCCAATGTACTGGTTCTTCGGTTACGTATGCCTATAAAACTCACAAGATAGCCCAATTTTGCATAGAAAACTCACCAAGAACTAATACCTGTTAAATTCACCTAGTAATTACTTACGCCTGTATAACTTGTTGGGTAGCCTACTTCTTTCTGGAAAACTCTTATTATAACTTATACCTGTATAACTTGTTGGGTAGCCTACTTCTTTCTGGAAAACTCTTATTATAACTTATACCTGTAGAACTTGTTGGGTAGCCTACTTCTTTCTGGAAAACTCTTATTATAACTTATACCTGTAGAACTTGTTTGGTAGCCTACTTCTTTCTGTAAAACTCTTATTATTACTTATACCTGTAGAATGTGTTAGGTACTTCTACCTGAAAATTCACCTTGTACTTTATAGCTGAAAAACTCGTTTTGGAATGTATACCTGTAAGTTTTAAGAGCTAAACTGTCATATTGAAAATCCTTTCTTGAATTACTGCTAAGTGGCTGGCCTCAACATTAAACTTTGAAGGCCATGTGTGTTATTTTATCGGCTACAAGATGGATCTATAACAAAATAGCAATCGCCGTGTGCTGAGATGGAACATGGTTCCTTTCAGTCATCACTCAGGTACACCCCTTGAGATAGCTTGATGAATGAGTGACTTAACCTGATGACACCTGTTGAACGCACGATGGGCCAGCGTGGGGTTGTTGGAAGTAGAGGGGTGTGTGAGGGAACCAACGCACGTATGCAAGTATTACAAAATGTTAAAGGGTTTAATACTTGCGAAGGAGGGATGGGGGTTATGATGACCTTACACTTGTCAACGTGACCCTCAGTTATACCCATCTTGGTGGCTTCGTAGATTAGGGTGCTAAGCTCATATTGCACTTGATTTTGTAATTAATACGTTCAACATAAGAGTTATTAATAGAAGTGGAGGAAATATGCACCAGCATTCAGTTAGCGAGATGGGCAGGTAAACTTTTTTTTTTATTAGTACGTTTTTCATATTAGTTTTTTAAATCATTCAATAAGGGAGATAAAATTGAGAAGAATAGTTTAAAAGAAGTGAACACGCATTTGCTTATGGAAAGGTATGAATAAACCATAATGAATAATATGTGGAGGAGAAAAATTACGTTTACCTGACTGAGAGTCGAGCCTCAAACTTTGCGTCACTGGCAAAACAAACTAGATGAGCCGGACGTTTGTTTGGCGGGCCCACCTATGCAGGTATGTTTGGTCTAATCAACGGTTTTCATCACCGAAAGAAAGATAGAATAAAAATGATACCGCAAACAAAAACCATCTGCCACTTGTATCATTAGCGTCTCCCACGAGAAACTGTTCCCCTGTTAAACAATAGACAGGAGAAAATAACAACCCCCTCTACCCCCTTACATTCATCTCTGATCCATATCCTAGTATCTCACAGAGGAAGTAGTAGGGGGGTGACAACCCCCTTTTCACTTCCAGGTGCAAGAAACGGAACTACGGCCGCCAGTTTCACGAAGGGGGGAGGGAGTTTGCAAGAACTACCCCTCAAGATGACGCGCTTGGTAGAAAGGTTGAGGGGGGAGCGGGGAGGGTGTTGTCAGGACCCCAAGCCATCTGCTGTCAAAGTTTTTCGCTAAAAGGTGTATTGAGTCTATTGTAGCCACCCCTTACTCCCCTTCCCACCTATATATTATCATACGACACCTGGCAGTTTATTAGATACTGCACATGCGCACTACAAACACACAAACATCCCCCCCTTGTGGTTTATTTTGTGAGAATTGTCTTGTGATGACATATGTAAGTAGATACCCTTGAAACGGAAAATTAAGTCTGGGATAGGTTCTTGGTCTTTTGGATAGAGCCTTGCCTGGGGTGGCGGGAGTAGATAAAATAGCATCCGCATCCGTAAACCCTCAACCAAATCGTATCCACAAATGTCACTCAATATCGGCTTCGATGTGAAATGTAATAATTTATAGCAATCAAAACAACGCCACCAATTAATTTGCAATAGAATAATTTAAATGTGATCCATTTAATTAAAAACAAAAAATTTGGCCCCTCTTGTAAGATGTGTCAAATCACGTCTTTATTTTAGTCGTTAGAAACGCTCCCTAACAACGAACATTGGGGACCAAACATCTCTTTTTTCTGACTATGTGTGTTCGAGTGGTCAGAAAGTTTGACTAATTAGGCCCTAAATATTACGGGGACCCAATTTCTTCTTAAAGTGACCTAGTAGTAGCATATATACTAGTAGAAGTAAGGTACAGTACAGAATATTGTACTTGAAACAAATTGAAGTGGACTAGGGGAATGGAGGTCTTATAAAGGAATATAAACCAGCCTTTGTGTATCTTCAGCCTTCAAACTTCACCATTGGACTGGCAGAATAGAAAATCTCATGTACAGGAATGATATGAGTCACTAGAACTGGAATTTATGTTTAATCAATGCTAATCGTTGAGCATACGGACGCTATTAAGGTAGGAGCGTAGGAAACAAGAGTTCAGGATAATGTTTTTGCAGTTCTTACAGAAAAACATTTTTGGCCGAAATATATCAAATATTGCTCCATTAGAAACATGTAGTATAGTTTTCCTCATATTAGGCTGTCAATGGTTTTTTTTAATATCTCTTATGAGCAAAGCAGCATTAGATGGAAAAACTTTTAAAATTGAGAGAAAAAGTTGTCATTAAATTCCAAGACAGCCTTGTTAGATATTCAAGAAATGTTGTAGTCACCATGTGAATAAAACAAATTTTATGTTTCTACTGGAGAAATATTTTATTTATTTTAGCCAACAAAAGTTTTTTTATAAAA
This sequence comes from Timema monikensis, assembly GCA_902151445.1. Classification (NCBI taxonomy): domain Eukaryota; kingdom Metazoa; phylum Arthropoda; class Insecta; order Phasmatodea; family Timematidae; genus Timema; species Timema monikensis. Next base: position 161,609 of record CABFVZ010000100.1, read on the forward strand.
AAAACTCTAATATACTGCTCTTAACTCACGTTCTCTACATTCCCAACTTAAGACAGGGCTTACAATGTCATAAAAAAAAGTTGTTGAAGTTAATTAAACAATCTGGTATATTTATTATATTCTTAATAAAAAATATAAAATAGGCTTAGTTAAAACCACTTCACTGAAACTTATTTTTAGATCAAAGAGGTTTTTTTTACTTTTGTCTTAAAAACAAGAAAATCATTGTTCAATTGACTAATGCTAGACAAATTGTCTCTCAAAGAGGAGAAAAGACCCTTTTCCTTACCGGACCATTGTAAGAATGAACCTAATTTCTCCCCACTGTCCCGGCTCTCGTTGATGAGAATCGATTTGGCTGAAGAAAGTTCCGGGTTCTTGCGAATTGAGCACGTGTGTCCGTGTGTGTGTCCATGTGTGCGTGTCGCTCAATATGAGCCTCCCCTGTGATGAGTTTTCTGACCAAACTTTGTCTTTCCTTCCTTTCACATCAAATGTTTGTATTGTACTTATAATGTATGTGGCAAAAGGAGTGGAAGGAGGTGGGGGAGAGGGGGAGACAAAGAAAGAAAATACGCCTTGAATGTTACCATTTGTGGGTAAGTGATTTTATAATTTGGAAGATTTTGTTCGTCTGTAAGCAATCTGTCTTCTGATCGTATTATTATGATTGCAACTTGAAAAAGGTATTAGTCTCATCTAGTTTGTTTTTACGCTGATCAGAAGGTCAGGATTCGAATCCAGGCTTGGTGTATGGATCTATTTATTTTTGATAAGTGGTCTCCCACTATCCTCCCACGCAAATGCTTATGCCAAGACTTATTTTAAGCTTCACATACCTATATACCTATTTCATTCTTGCGTCATTATTCAAAGTTCGAATAGCTATGACGGGGAATTAGACAAGCTTCAAAATTAAACAATTATATACTTTCTTTATTATTATTATTATTATTATTATTAATATTATTATTAATATTATTATTATTATTAGCACCACGTCTTACTACCCGTTCGGGTTATACGCACTTACGCTAATGTTTAATGGTAGGGTGATTGTGAGATGAAATGGAGGAACTACAGTTTAACGTGGAATCCGAACCACGGTGGAGGCCTGGTATTCCTTTTCTTGATTATTGTTTTATGTATAGCATCAAGGTTTACCTACTCCGATGGTCACGTGGTCTAACGCACTACTCTCGCAGTAGATTTGATTGCTAGATGACGAGGAGATTGAAGTTTTAATCTTAGTTATGTGTAAAGAGGGTGGTTTTCCTAAAATGTTCTTTTCCATTCTCCCTTCACGCAAATGTGGGTACACTTCCTAATCGTCCTAGGCCATAAAATAATCAGCGTGATTATAACATAAGCGTATAACGCAAAGGGGTAGTAAGCCATGGTGTTAAAATAAAGTCAAGGTTTACCCTCATCGATGGCAACATGGTCTAAAGTCATTATTCACGTAATTAATTATATCCCCGGGTAACTGCAAGGTGACCTGCTTCAGTGACCGAATAGTCTCATATTGGTCTGGCCTGATGATGGAGGGGTGATCGGGACTCGGTTCCTGCTTGTGTCAACTGAGGGTGGTTTTGGTCCTAAATTGTTTTCCCCTCTCCTATCACGCAAATGCGAGTAGACTACTTCTAAAAGGCTTTCTCCCTAATCCCGACCTCATTAGAGTAACTATCATATTACATGCGCATAACCTGATCAGGTAATATACGTGGTCATAAAAAAATAGAACAGGAAGGTGTATGATCAATTTTTTACCGGAATAAATGAGGGTGGTCTTCTACCTGTGATTTATAATTATAAACATAATTATGTTATTCTAAACACCCTTCAAGCAAATTTTGGTTCATTTTTACTATACAAAAAAAACTATTCATCTCAACCAATTAGATTGAAATGCTAGTAAATTTGTTATTAATAAAAACCAATAAGATATATTTTAGTGGGGAATGCCAGGCCTCCATCGTGGTTCGGATTACACGTTAAACTGTAGGTACTCCATTTCATCTCACAATCACTCTACCATTACACATTAGCGTAAGTGCGTATAACCCGAACGGGTAGTAAGACGTGGTGCTAATAATAATATAAATAATAATAATAATTAAAATTTTCTATTAACATTATTTTTTGTTTTGAGAAAGCCCGTATTCGTTTGGATTTTACCGAGCTAACTACTTTGGCCTGAGTCCCAATTACTACCATCCCTTCCTTTTCCTCAACTCTTATCTTCCCAACCCCAACCCCTTTTACAACAAGAAAACCCCTGCGCCCCTAACTTTTCTTTATTTCAATAATTACTGTTCTCGCATTTAATTACAAACCGACCAGTGAAACCATTACTGACCTTATAAAACTGCGATTAAGGAAACTTGCGAGCAAAACCCAAAGACGGCACCAAAGTGTTTTACGATAGACAGGAGAAGATCTTTGATTAGGTTTCACATAAACCACCTTAATTGACTCGCGAAAACAAACCATTTAATTTGAATTCCGATTTGTGTTGCGCGCTGATTGCTAAATTTCCAAAAGAGCTGAAGTTGCTGCCTAACGTGGAACTATGCGAAAGTTTTTGGTTGAAAAGGGTAAAGGTTGGTTGTTTAAGGTTAAGAAAGGGGTAGTGGTCAACCACGCGGATAATGCCCTAGGGAGGATTGTAAGGAGTTTACTTAAATGTCTTAAGGTGTGGGTTTAGACCTATAAGGGGGCAACTTACCACAAGGAATGTCTAAGAGCCCATCAACTCAGACCTCAAGAAAACTATTTATCAAGTTTATCTAGGTTAAGAGGCCTGTAATTGTTTGTCCTCACTTTTAAGGTATTTTGTAGTGCAACGCGTTCCACCCCCACCCCCCCACCCCCCCTCTTTANCTCTTTAGTCCGGGCTATCCACATTTTAATTACCAATACATTAATGGGATGGAAATGAAGTTAAAAGTTTTAGGAAATGTACATGTATTTGAGTAAAGAGAAAGTGGTAAGCCATTTAGCAAGAAACCACCCTAAGCCCATTCAACCTTGGTTCGAATCCTGACCTTCTTCTCACTATTATATCAGACTATATAAGCCTGACATCGAGTTCACTTATAGTTTATTGTCAAGAGTTATTTATGTGTAGTTAATTAAAATTATTATGTAAAAATTTTCACTCCCTTATTACTGTTGTTAAATTTTGTATTTAGGTATTCAAAGTGTATTTTATAAAACACATTTAATACAAAACAATACACCCTAGTGACCACGATTTATTATATTGTAGGCCTACTGTATACCTGAGTCTTAAAAAAATTCCATGGTGTGAGTCTGCAAGTGAGCTATAGTGACCGAACAGACTCCACCAGTAACGAATATAATTCCAACATTTGTGGATGAAGGGTGTCGTGTGGTCATCACAACGAGCCCTCCAACCATTTATCTTACTTTTCTAAACTGGATCAGCAACTTCCTTATTCAAGTAGCTCCTTATTTGTCCTCACAAGGCTTAGTTTCACTTTGTTCCAAACCCATTGCTACATTGGAAGCGCCAGGGATTGAATTCTGGACCTCTGGATCTATAGCCAGGAACTCTAACCACTAGACTACAGAGACGGTCCGGACTCGTAAATGAAAACTAAATTATTTCTGGTCCCAGCTAGAATGGAACTAGGGTACATTCATACCTGAAGTCTACCTCCCTTACCCATAGGCTATAGCTATAGGTACCAAGCACACGTGTGTCAAAAGGGTAGGCAAGAAAATTGAGTCAACTTGTAACTTAATTTCGAAAGACAAAACAAAAATGGTTTGGTTTTTTTATTTTCAAAAGAACTACCCAATCCAGAAGTGCTTTATAACCGTGACATGGGCGTGGATTTCCTCGACTAATTATTGAGTGTCGGCTCAATCCGGGTCATTATAACAGCGTGTGTGCAGCAAACACATATGTTCCAGGGCTACAGGTAGTAAATACTGGGGAAAATAAGAGTGGCCACCTTAAACTTTCTGGTTAATATGTTCAGTAGGAAGTCTATGGAAACAATTTTACATAGAAAGAGCCTTATCTGAAAGCTAGAAAAGTTAATAGATCTACTTTCATGAATTCACACGTCAAATTATGTTAACTGCATATGTAGATTTTTATAAATATTATAAATACCTATAAAATAACACTGATCAAATAGTATATATAATACCATATATGTTATCAGAACGCCTTAAACAACATAAACACAACATTCTATCCAGTATTTAATTATGTTTATAAAGGAAGGAATTCTCATATGGAATCTAAATTCGTTTAGTGCCTATCAGAAATGTGACCATAGTCCAAACCATTTGTCTAATTTGTGTATTATTTAACTTAGCTTAAACATGGATCGACGGACCAGTGTATAAAGGCAACAGTCTCGTCTAGTCTAATTTTACGTTGATGTGTGGGTGAGAGGTTTGAATCCTGGTTGGATGTACTGAGCTGGGCTTTCCCCTAATTAACTTCCTCACTAGACCTCAATGCATATAGGGGTAAATTTTCTCTAAATTCTGCCTTATTCCTCCGTATCCTAGTAGTGTAACTATGTGGATAGCTCGGAAGGTCAGTGAGTAGTGGCGTAGGAAGGAATTTTTTTTTACTTAATTGTAACGTTAAACTATGTTGGTTTCAATAAAATTATTTTACAAAATTGTAAATGTTTATAGTTTAAATCCCATCTGGATAGTTTGATGTCTATAAAAAAAGGTATTATGTGTTTTGCAAAAATACTTTGCTATCAGGGCTTGAAGACCAGATGAGCTACCAGAACAGCTGGTCTTGTGGTCTAAGATGTCAGACTCCCAACTGACTAGATTGTCAGTGTGTGATGATTGATGAAGAAAGGCAAGGTTTTAATCCCGGTCGAGTGCACTGTTAAGGGGCCCTCCTTAAATTACGTAAGGCTTTTTTAGTGAATTTTGACCCCAACCTTCCCCCACGTAAGGGATCGAAAGATTTTCCGTCTTCACTTTCCTCTCTGTTATACGTAAATTTTTTTTTCACATTTTGGTAAATTAGATTATTTTAATCGTTTAGCTATTTTTAGACACAAGGACTCGTAGTAAATCGAGTTATATAAAATTTTAGAATATTTTAATTTATGAATTACTTAAAGTAAACGAACTAGAAGTGAAATTTTATAGTTGATATATTTATATTTTCTAACAAAAAAAAAGAAGCTTTTGTCTCACCATAAACATTATTTTTAAAAACCTTACGTAAGATGGATTCTAATTCCCCCTTACCCCTTGGTAATAAAACCATAGGGATAATACTATGCCCTCCCCAAAACCCTTGCGTAATTTAACTTAGTTTGTAAGTCATGTGATGCTGTAATCGGGTGGTTAAGAAAGTTAACTTTAAATATCAATAATAATATGGTCAATGCCTAAATTCAAAATCAGTTAATTACTTTATTTTCCAGATTTGCCCTTTTTCCAAAAAGATCTAGGGTTCACGACACAGTATTCAGAATATAAACCTGTTACGTACGTTTACCATTGATAAATGGGTCAGAGGTATGTCTTTTGACCAACTTCTCTCCTCCCACCTTTTCTCTCTCTCTCTCTCAAAAAAAAAAATATATCACCCCCTCATCCTCTTTACCATTGGTGATGAGGTAAGAACATATCAAGGTGGTTGACCTTCGCCTTTCTAAAGTACTTCCTTCCTCTTACTTTGACAAGGACTCCCCCTCTTGACTACTCTTACAAACTGTCATCCTTTCAAGAAAAAGAAGAAGGGAGCACGAATACAAGGAAATGACGTCATCGTTTAAAAGGAATGTGATACAAGGTTAGATGTTTACTACTCATTCATAAAATACTTTCTCGCACTGAATAGGATGAAGATCAGATGGCTATTTAGAAAAATGGTTAAAGTCCCATTTTCGTATGAAGGATCTCATCTGACAACTATAAAAGTAACTAGATTTACTTTTGAATATCCACACGCCAGGTCATGTTATCTGAAGCTGTCACTTTTGATAGATATGATCAATAGGCTTTCTTTTAAAATAACATGTATAATATACCAAAATTGTATCTGGTTTGGCCCAAAAAAATAATTAATCAAAAGGTCTTCCTATAAAAATTGGACTTTACCAAAACTGAACGTGTTTTATATACCACCCTCCTCTCTTCACGTCTTATTCTCAACGGGACATTGACTTTAATTAATTATAATCAAATCAGTGTCAAGCCTATCCGAATATTTACTGCATTAAGGCAAAGAGCAGGAAGGTGGACTTCTAGAGGAGATATAACTGACATCTACGCGGAGTGTAATTAGTAAATTGTTTGATGTTAAAATAATATCAGCACATCCGGACAGGGCTCACACCACCGCCAATTAAAGCTAGACACTCTTGAATCCCTTTTCCGTGTGACCACGAGTTTAAATGGGACTAAACGGGATAAGGTTTTAAAAGCTTCAAAAAAATATACATATTAATGTCCAACACATTAGCTAGGTCAGTAGAGCGTCTGCTCTATGAGTGATAACTCCCGAGTTCGAATCCACACATGACCAATAAACTGTAGTGGGCCTATTGGTTAAATCTAGGATTCCTCAAGCACTGTGAATAATTCACACAACCGGGAAGCTTGGTGTCATGTCTTTTTTAAAGGTTAACTAATTTGTAAGTCATGTGGGGATATAATCCATCTATACATAAAGTGGAATGTTAACAACACCTAATACAAAATTAGCATTATATTTCTTTTAATGCATACATATTAGTATAATGGTTATTTAGTGACTTAATCGCCTGTTTCAGTGGCCACATAGTCTAAGGCATCGCTCTCATGTTAGGTTAGACTTCGGATGACGGAAATTAAGGTTTTAACCCCGGTTGGGTTTACAGAGGTTTTTTTAAACTGTTTTCTTCTCTTCCTCCCCTTTTAGATGTGTATACTTCCTCTTCCTCGTACAACCTGAAAAGGTAGTAGGTCACTGTGCTAAAAAAAAAAGACTGACTCAATAGTGTGTGGATGAAAAGAATAGTAGGAAGAAGTGCATCAACATGAGCGTGGCTAATAGAGGTCGAGATTCGAGTCCCTACCTTTTCATCACTGGAAAATTAGTTTACTCTAAGATAGATGCCATTAACCATGTGGTCACCTGTGTGGGTAGTAATTCAGTAGCATGTGATAAGAACTGGTGGTCGCCGGGTGTAGTATGTCGGGATCACAGTAAAAAGGAATAGAGTGCGATAAAAGGACAAGTTTTGAATCTCGGTAGCTAGGTACATTGGGATGTTTTACTAAATATTATTAATCATTCTGGTGTTTTTTTATCCCTTATTCTTAATAATTTGGGTCATTTTCCTCTAACTAATCTCTTAGTTCCTCTTACTTTACATCAATTACTGTTTTCAGTCTAGGGCCTGAGTCACTTTTTAATTCAAGCCATATATTTTCCACTGACAGCTTGCCAGGCCTGTCGTAGCTTCATCTTTCTTATTATCTATCTTAAGACTAGAACCAGCACAACATCCAATTCACGGCCATTAATTTATCAAATGTAGAGGGTAAATAAACAATTCACCAATGATAAATTCTAGGCCATACTAGGAATCGAACCCGGGACCCTTAACTCACTAGACAATCACGCTAATGACCGATCTGAGGTGTCAAACCTATTCAATCCTATCTTCTAAATTAAGTCGTTAGTAATCCTTGCATTGAACCCCATGAACTTAGAAAAAGAAAAGAGACTGCCATTTAAATAAGCCTAAATTTTTTTCATGAATTGATACTCAAATTGGCCATCCAGATTGATTGTTAGTACTACTTTTTTATTAGTAAGGTAGTCAAGGTTTTTTAACAAGTAAATTACCACACATGTTATACACCACCTTGTATGGTAGTAAATCAATCTACCATAAACTACCGCAAGAAGTGGCCAGGTTGAGTTTCTTGTATCAGCTGTTCTTATTACATTGTAACGTGGCTTTTTTTTCTGCACTTCCTTTAGATTTTTTTTTTTTTGTAGTCTCCTTTAAGTATCTTCTTCCCTTTCCTTTCCGTTTAGTTGAAACTTAAGAGTGCTTGATGAATAACATCTGGCAGCATTCAAAAGATCCCGAAATTTTAAGATATCCATTAACTTAAGGCTCTAATATACTGTTCATCTTATTTATCATTTATGGAATATCTGGTCTCGCACGTTGTATAGAGCGTAAATGTCCGGACGGGTAGAGATTTCCGGATAGTCCGGATGGGTAGTAAGATGTGGCTAGTCCTGTCAGGTAGTCAGACATAGTTATCCAGGGGGGTAGTAAGACATGGATAGTCCAGTCATAGTAACTAGCGGATAGTATTGACGAGTAGTAAGACGCGGAATGCGTGGTAGAGTATCATAACGCAAATAGTTTGAATGGATATAAAACGAGGATAGACCAGATGGGTAGTAAGACACGTCTATATAAAACAAGTAGTAAAACAAGGATAGCCCATTTGGGTAGTAAATCTCGTTTAACCTGAATGTATAATATTATTATTATTATATTATTATTAGCACGTCTTACTACCCGTTCGGGCTACACTTACGCTAATGTGTTATGGGAAGGTGATTGTGAGATGAAATGGAGGACCTACAGTTTAACGTGGGATCCGAACCATGGTTCCACACACTCACAAGCTGTTATTAATACACGTCTTGTCAGAGGTGAAGGAAGGGTTTGGCAATCAGATAAATCTGTGCCGGGACCAAGGATTGAACCCTGGACCCCCAAACACAGAAGTCCGACAGCTTACCTCTAGACCACCAGGTCACCTACGTTTTATCTAAACATTCCCTGGTGCAATGAAGAAGTTCTTGGCACCTTTAACCCACACCCCATCATTCTCCCTTCCTCTAATAAAGACTTTCCTCACCACCTGTTGGAGGGTGTTAAAGGAGAGGGTGTGTCTTGTTACCCATAAGTCCTCTTCCTTGATTTTCTTTCAAGCTTCACATGTCTTTAACTCTCAAGAGGCCGTCTCATTCCAAGAATAGCACGTGAGCTAAGTTGGTAATAGAGCTGCAAACAAACGTCGATTGGTATGTGGCTTTCTCTTGTATTCACTCGAAAATTGGTACTCAGCCTGGGCTACGCATACCCCCCGGGGGGTACGTAAAACTTAAATATACATGTTATTCCATGTTAAACACTGACCAAACAACCTGGGGTGCACATACCCCCCGGGGGGTACGTAAAACTTAAATATACATGTTATTCCATGATAAACATTGACCAAACAGGGCCACATTTAAGGCTATCCTCAAGAGACCCGGGCGTAAGGACATGCGATCTGAGAGTGCCATTTTTATTTTCTTCCTCTTTTAGATATTGAGTAATATAGAATATGCGTAACTTACACTATTATTATTAGCACCACGTCTTACTAACCGTTCGGGCTATACGCACTTACGCTAATGTGTAATGGTAGGGTGATTGTGAGATGAAATGAAGGACCTACAGTTTAACGTGTAATCCGAACCACGGTGGAGGCCTGGCATTCCCCACATTCACAAGATGTCTTGTCAGAGGTGAAGGAAGGGTTTGGTAATCAGATAAATCTGTGCCGGGACCGAGGATTGAACCCCGGACCCAACTTACACTAAACACTGACAAATTTAGGGATTCAAATTGGAAGAGAAACCATATTTGTGGGTAAGGTTGATGCCAAATTAAAAAAAAAAAAAATCCTCTGGGTAACCTTACTAAAATACTAAATACTAAGTGTAAGACTGATTGGTGAAATATATTTGATTCTAAGGTGTGATACAGACAGACGCAGACAGAAGGAATAAAAAAAACTCTCTTTCATTTTCTGGGCGTTATGAAAACTTAACATCCAACAAAATCTCAAATTCGACCTTTTTTGACGATTCCAATACTCTCAGAGGGGTCATGGATAAGTAACAGAATTGACATCAATCCCAAAGCATTTCCTTGACTTTCCAGGTTTTATTCTCTTCTTTCCATGGTTTGGAGAAATATTCGTTTTTAATTAAAAACCAAAAGTTTTATTCGCTCAGGTGCTGACTTCCTGGTGTGTATATATAATACATGCATTCAAGCACACTATTTAAAGCAGGGGTCTCAAACTCGCGGCCCGGTTCCAACTGTTTTTCAGCCTTCATAAATGATTAAATATAAAAATAAACTAACCTTTTTCAAGTATATTGTAATATAATAAATATAATATAAACATAGTAATGCTTTGCAAAAACATTATCTCTCTAAGTAACAAGTTTATCTACGAGGAGGGCAGCAGTATTAAGAATGTATATTGTTACGTAAAAGGGATTTTTTTTTAAGTTTAGGCGTCTTTCCCCGATGTAGGCCTACTGTATACTACGAATCCAAGAGGATCTCAACAGGCGGTTCGAATTTCTCAAAGACATAGAAAATATTTAAAATATACTCACGTCTTCATTTTCCTATAATGCTGACAACGCACCTGAATCGAATAAAATATTTTTAAATAAACAGGTTAAGTGATACTCACTTATACTCACTTTTAAAATATCATGTTTAAAGGAGATTATTTCTGATATCCACACTTATTCCCTTATGCTCACTTTTAAAATAGCATGTTTAAAGGATACTATTCCTAATATCGACACTTATTGACTTATGCTCACTTATGCTCAAAGTAGGCACACATTTCTATTCAGAAAATAAAATATTTTCTTGACCGTGTCTAGTTGGTAATTTTTTTGATTATTTAAAATTTAAGTGAAAATACATTGTTACATAAAAAGGATTGTTTTCAGTGCTACAACGTGATATAAATAAAAGTAACTGACGCAGTCTTTGTTTTTACTATCAACCGATAACTAAAGATAATATCCCTTTCTAGTTCAAAGCCATTGGTGTAGTCTTGTAAAGTTGATATTTATTAGTACTCATATTTATTCCTTCGAAATTTGAAAGGGGCCCTGCCAAGAGTCTGAGTTTGAGATTGCTGATCTAAAGAGACCTGATATGTCCTCCTCTATTTACTTCAAGAGACTGCAATCTCTTGGCAATGAACTCACAACCCCCGTATCATATATGTACTCAGCTGCCCAATTTGACGAAAGAGAGAACTGTGTGTACCCAAGTCGTCAAACGTCGCGTCGTTGAGGGTAGGTTGGGGCTTGTTAGATGGTTAGAGGACGCAAGAGCTTCAGGAAAGAGGGTGGAAGGAATTTTTATTTGCACAAGAAAATAAAATTTTCTCCCACCCCACCCCCTCTCACGTTCCACCCTCCAAAGGGTGAGAGACAGGCCGACTGATGGAGAATGAAATAAAAGGCTTCCCCAAAGGACCTTACAAACGGCGCAGAAGGCATCCATTGTTCTCTAGGATAACCCCCTTGCTAACATAAATCCCCACCACCACAATCCAACCCCCTTCCCCCATTCACCCAAGTCCGAAAAAATATATATTCCAAGTGATCTGAAAGAAACACAGCTAGTCTCCTAAGGGGGTGTCTGTGTAAGGGGTGGGTTTAAACAGGAGGGAATCGTAAGAGGATGGGGTTTTTAGGAAGGGATAGAGGAATAATTTTGATGAGGAGAGAAAGATGGGACAAGTCAAATAACCTAAGGTCGATTTTTCTCCTGTCCCTTTCTTTTGTACAAGAAATGAGAACAGTAAAGAGAGAGAAATATGGTTGGGGAGGGGAAGGGGACAATAGCAAATATTACAATACTAGATTTGGTTAAGAGAGAACGTTTTAGTGCAGAGGGGTGTAGTTTTATTTTTATCCAGGTGTGTTTTTTAAAAGGACAGGGGGAGGGATGAAAACGCGTGTGTTCTCCATTTTCCCTCCTAATAGAAGATGTCTTTGTTCGTTGTTACTTGGGGTCTCCACATACGACTCATATCAACCTTATGTGTGTGAAAAGATATATACGTTAGGGGAGGTGGCCTATTTTATGATGAATCGAAGCAGGAGGAAGAAATTGAGAAAATAGTTTGTAGGGGGTAATGGAGGGGTAGCTTGGCACGTGTTGAGTCACCAACCACCTCCATACCCCCCTTTCCTAACTCACCCAATATTTTGAATGCAACCAGGAGTTTGTAAGCTAAGGATTTGCAAAAGGTCTACTAACCTACATTTCAAAGGACTCTCTCCTTTTTTTAAGATGCTGCTGAACCAACCTGTGGTTTAAATGTCTTACAAGATATTTTTTTTATTAGTTGGGGAGGGAAGTAGGTTCTATTGCCGGGGTATTTAATTCCATGACCTATATTCTTGCAGAAGCTTTATCTAAAAGGTTTAGCATCACTTCTTTTTGTACTGTGAAAGTTGATTGTTGGAAAAAAAAAGTCACTGTGGCAAACAGATTTTCAAACAGTTGTTAAACTAAATCCACAATGGCTATTAAATATTTGATCAAATTTAAAAAAAAATCTTTGGTGTTTGGGTGGCTTAGAAATATCAGCCTATATATAGGGAGCCCTTAATTTAACCCAAGAAGTTCTAAAGAAAATGTGGCTGAATTATCTTTCATAACCTTCCAGAGTACAGAAATTATTAATTTTGTTTGTTTGTTTGTTTTATTCATATTTCAATTGATTACATTCAAAACGACTGTTAATGTTTGAATTTACATGATAAGGGATTAAGAAATGTTATGAGAGGAAGTGCACCCATGTGGAGAGGGAATGAGAACATTCCAGGGGAGACTACTACCTAACGACAAACCAAACTTAAAACACATTTTACTAAGCAAAATTATTATTTAAACAAAACCATCTTAGGTTTGCCTATCAATGCAGGTAGTATGCTTTTGACACTTCTTCTGCCATCATACTTAAACTTTAGGGGATTGTGAGCCTTAATTACGTCCGTGATTTAATGAGGTTCAGAAATTAGGGAAAACGGGAACATAGTAACCAATAAATGGATAACTATGGTTTCTATGACTCTAGATAAAGCTACTGTACCAGCATAAATACTTTCAGAATTATTTTAAGAATCATATTGCAACAAAGTTATATAATCTCCAGTTACACCCAGTATGAATTGGACTCAGGCCCCAAGAATCAAAAACATCACGTTTCAAAGGTTCACTAAATTAAACAGTCCAAAACCCAGCAGGAATAAAAACAATGATGAGTCAACAAAAAGCAAAACAGATCTTTTTAAAAGATCTCTGAAGGTAACATTATCAAAGAAAAGAAAAGGTTGTTATCCGACCCAACTTCTCCAGTACGAACCTAATATAAGAAACTTAACATGGATACAAAAAATTGACGTCTTTGTAACCCTCTAAGATGCCTGTAATCATCTAAAAGAACCCTCCCTAACTTTGTTGGTTAATAAGAAGGTATCTAGTAAGACGCCGCTTCTGTAATTAAGATAATTTTCTTAAACGGTTCCTCTAACAGCCCCTCTCTTTTACCTCCAGGAGGGGAGTTGATAATATTAAAGTTTCTTTGCTCTTACAACATTTCACACTTCAGCCAAGAAAGCTCAGTGGAACAATGTGTTAAGTCCTTTTATTTCAATCTAAGATATATTTCATTGATCCGACGAAGCTGTTTAAAAAATCAGATCCACTGTCCATTTTGGTATAGAAATGCGATTGTTGTTGTTTTGTTGTTGCGTGTTTTGGTTAAGAAGTAGTTTTGAATATGGAAGCTACCTCGAATATGGTGGTCATTTTTAAGTATGACATGCATGGCCTTATAATAAAATAAAATAAAATACGTTTAAAACGTAGCAAGCGACATCTTTTACCCCCTAAATCAACCATTAAAAGATACAATTTGTCATCAGAATTAGGGTAAATATTGTTAACGCGGGGAATGATCATAAAATGTTAGATTACTTACTCTCAGAGGTAAATGTTACAAACAAATATAAGAAAAATATATTTTAAAAAGGTGTCCTTTTACTTGTTTTTACTAGAAGAAAATAGTTTTGTTTACACATTAATAGAATTTTGTGACTAGCCCATAGTCATCATTACAACCACCACATTTCCAAAGGTTTATACACCTAAGCTTTTCCGAAGGTCATGAACGTCTTTCACGAATACTCTTTTTAATTGGCGGCAATCATGTTACAGATCTAAGATCTGGTTCATAGTTTTAGTGTTAAATAAATGATAGAAGAGTAATATGCAGCTCAAAAATGTTGAGTTTCTTAATTAGGAAAATAAGTGTTATGGGTAGTTTCGAATAACTTAGAACACAGTTCTGTAACTTTAAAAACTGAGTTATACATTGCAATATCAGCAGATACAATACACGCATGTTGTTGGGAATGATGACATCCTCAATACAACGTTGGGAAGAACTCATGTAAATTTTGGACTTTGTATTTACCTTATTCTCTGTGTGAATAATTTGCGACACTTCTTGATTTGAGGGAGGCTTGTCTACAACCAAGTGCTGGAAAAGCGGTTTTGTATTCTTATTAAAATACCCACCCACAATCTTAACTGTGAGATATTATCAACTTCAGATCATGAACATAAGAACCATAAGTTTTATTGCCCACAATATTAATTTAGAGCCATTTAAAAACCATGCCCAAGAGAGTATAAGGGGAATTAAACATATAACATTCAAAATAACTTGTATTGGGCCTTGTCATCACAATATTATCTCTCCAAACAATTTGATCAGCTCTAGCACTTGTAACCGATTCCCATCCTGCAAAAAAATTTATGATTTTTTTTTTTAGAGATTTATCAAGACTTGACCTTTTAGAAGAACGCTACAACTACCTCTGAGAGCTTCAATATCTGGAAAATAGCATGCTCTATTTTCTCTAAGTTTGTTTGAATGTATGATACTCGTATTAATAAATTCACCAAGTTTCTCTATGTTCGGATATGTTATATATGATAAAAATAATAACTATTGAAACATTTTTGCTCTCCAGATGCGACTATTATGTACATAATCTCATCAAATACATATCACAGTATGTTATCCTTTGCTATTTGTTCCTCAAATTTTGGTTTAAAATGGCACTCATCTTACAGTTAAATGAGGCGCACTATTTATACTGTATATGTCTAAAGAATTCCCCGTGCTTAGCTGGGTCGAAAATTGGTCCTTTTCCAGTGCTTTTGCACAAACATACATCCTTTGATGAATTCAAATGCCATAATCATTTATTGGCTGCTTTCTATCTCCAATCTTAGCACAGAACTCGCACTTGATCTTATACCAGGATTGAACACTGTACACCAATCCCTTCGTAAATGTTTCATCCACCGCATGTACTACAATTTGGAATTCTTACATTCAAGTTGAGCTATTGCATTAAAGCACTAAGGAAGTAACGCTGAGGAAGTTAGAATCTACATAGAATCTACAGCACCTACAGTTGCATTGAGGAAAAGTAGAAAACTATTTAGGGAAAACCTACCTCAGTAGACCTGATTCATTCTAACCACTAATCTTCCTGACACCAGCAAGTCCCAATATCCTACCAAGCAACCACCAATGTGGGAAGCTAGTCTTAAAAACTTGCTCTTATTTTCTAGAAATGTGTTTTAGTTTGTATAAAATTATAAAATTGGACCTTAATCATTACTGAATATTTTAAGGCCATCTTGCACCAAAATCTTAATTTACTTTTTTCCAAGATGGTGTGATAGAATAAAATAGGGGAGAAAAGACATAGCTCTTTTTTTGTATGAATACAAAAAAACAGATTATTGTGAATGCCGACAAGAAGAAGAAAAATAAATGGGGCAAGAAATCTTAGTAAGAAGGGCAACCTGTTGCTCAAGACATTTTCTAAAAGAGCAAGCAAGTCAACCCCAGCCCCTTTGGGACTCGATTAGGGAAAACACCCCCCATCAACCCCAACAACGCACCTCCATCTTCCCTTCCGACAACGTCTTAAGGGCTTCTTAGAACCGGAAGAAAGGAAGGGGAAGAATCTTACAAAACTGTTAAGGGAGGAAATCGGGGGATGAAACATCTTGAGATGGAAGGGAAGGAAACGCAACAGATGCTGGGAAGAAAACCTTTTTTATGTTTGATGGGGTATCTTTTATCTTCTTAAAGGGTAGGTTTTTTTACTATTTCTTCTTCTTTCGGGAGGATGGGTTGTTTGTGATTGCTTGTAATAGGGGAGAAAAGTGGCTTTCATGACACGCAAGTGTGTTTGAATTATAAAGGGATGTGATTAGGGGTAGGTAATATTAATCACATCAAATTAAACAAAATTCTATTTGAGTCTAATTTTATGGCGTGATTAGTATCATTGTGAGAGTTTCTCTAGTTTTAAAACTATGGTATACCGTATTTTATATAATTTAAGTTAGATGCAGATGGATGTGATATCTGATGGCTCGTGATACTTTTGATTGCTCATTTGTATCTAATGATTTCCACACGTCCATCACAGCTCGGTCTCAAACTATGAGTGAAGAATAACCCTGGCCACACGAGACGAATCCTGGATAGCTCAGTAGTAGAGCATTGACGAGATCAACCAAAGGCCCCGTATTCGATTCTAGTGACCAGGTGTCATTCATTAACTAATTTAAGTTGATTGAATTTTGGTCTCCTCCATACGGAAAGTGAAGTGATTCCAATGATTTTCCTCCATGAGTGTTATATTCAATGTACTTTATATAGTCCAATTTCTGTTAGAGCACTTAACTTAAGCGGCCCCATCTAATATTAGAGTTATAGCAACCACATTTTACTGTAGAATATATTAACACATTAATAAATAGTAGCCAACATTCACTAAAGAACAGCATGGCTTTATCCAAACTGGCGGTCACGTTGTATAAGCCTTAGAAACTCAATATACCTACTGAATCACAAGAGACGATTCAGACTGAGGCATGCATCTTGGTGAGGGGCGAGTGGGGTACGAGTGTGGCGCTGGATAATGATTTTTAAATATTGGAATTGTAGGGGTAATTTTCCCATCGACTCACCATGCTAATTCAGAAGCATTTTATTTTAACATACCCTTAAGATTATATAATTCAGTATTGCGGTGTGAAACTTATTATTACCAAATATAATATTATAATATTGTGCGTCTGGGCTATAGCATTCGTTGCCCAATAGTGGAAAAATAAACCAGTAGTAATGAACCAGTGCCTAGGTGAAGCCCGAATGTACTAATCAAACGTCCTTTTTCGTAGAGGCTCATTTCATGTCACGATGATATGAGATAATGGAGATAGTGAAAATGAGGGTGAGAAACCAATGGAAACACTTAAACCTAGCTTAAATCTAACTAGCCAAACCCTGGTCACGGTTGGTATAATTCCCCTTTCAGGAAAAATACCCAAGGTACCAGCCGTGATTCAAACTCGGGACATCTAGGTTTGTAGTCAAGTGCATTGACTACTATACCACGGGGTCAATTAATCAGATATAGTATATACACCACATGTACTATGTGTGTCAATATTGAAAACATATCAGAAGAGGGAGATACAGAACACATTGATTTACTCATGAAAACATTAAAAAAAGATAGAGATTGAGATTTCAAGTAAGTTTATAAGTCCTGCTATTCAGTAAATATATAGGTGGTATGTGTATGTGTAGTATTAGACGTACTGTCCCCGGTTAAGTTTGCTTGAAAACTCTGCCATCCAACTAGCAAATAGTCACGTGCTAGGGCTAGGTGTGTTGTATCAAGCGGACTCTCCTGAGTTACATTAGTTTATAAGTCAAGTTATAAAATCTGTAATTTAAAGAGTTCACTTCAAATACCCAACAAAAGACACAATAAATTCAAAGCATGTGACAGTAGTTGGCTATCGAGTTCTATACTATATACAGCAGCAATTTTTCATGGCCTGTTCACCAATAGACAAAAACCGTCAAACTTTCAGACGTAATGTTTCCAACGTCACAACTTTACAAACTAGAAACATTCTTCAGGCATTTTCCATCTTAACTAAAATTCCACCTTATCACGTAACTTTTCAAAATACACAATGTAGGCTATATGCATAGAACCAGGTCTATTCACTAATGTTCTTCATCTTTCCATTTTCTTATCGGGATATGAGGAAGCTACGAAGGGTATTGGGGAGGGGAAGGGTTTAGGGGACTATGAAGAAAAGGGAAACTATTCCTTTAAGTTTTATTTCTCCTTCGCCCTTAATTACTTCCCCCCTCTTCTTACACCCTCCACCCACAAGACCAATTGTATCTTCTGGTCACAATGTTTTTGTTGTTCCTATAGAGTTTAAGGAATGTTTCTAAGGGGGATGGAGAAGGTTGTAAAGGGAAGAACTATGTTGTTTGGACCATTTTTTTTTGTTTCACACTTTTGGTGTCTTGTATCTTAGTTTTCCTTGAACAATGCCAGACACTTACTTTCCTTTCTCTCCCCCGAACTTCACCCATAGACATTATCTCTTGGACCCTTCTATTTCTTCCCTAGGGAGATCCTTCTTCAAGGATGTACTATTGGTCCTTATTATAGTCCATAGTGCGTGTGGGCTAAGCTCATGTGACGGAGTAAGGAAATGTTCCTGGGAAGAAGTAGCTATGATAGAGGGAGAAGGGGGTTAAAGTATTGGCGGGAAAATGACATCGCTCTCCTTACTAGAAACGAACAACCTTTTCTCCGGGAACAGAAATATCTTCATTAAAACATTCATTGGTGGACACAAAGAAATAACCTCAAGCTCATCTAGACTGGTTTTCTGGGTGGCTGGGGTGTCAGAGTTTAAATCCAAGAAGGATATAATGAAGATTTTTTCCCTAAATGTTTTTTTTACCATTTCTCCGCGTAGTACTGGAGCATTTCTTCTATATTCTGCCTTCCTTATCCCTGCCCCAGTATATATTATTACCAAAGATCATACATGTAATAATATACACTGTTACAGAAACAATGAGAAAAGAGGAGCCTATCTGTCCACCAAAGAGTATAACAATCAATTTCATATTTCTAAGTACTTCATAAAAATATATACATATGTTTGCTTATATCTCAGAAAACATTGGTTTAATACTCGCTTTGGTCGGTAGGGGCTTAGCCCCCAAACACCCAGTAGGTCTTCTTTGCAAGTGGATGCAAACGAATGTAATTCCAGAGCCGTTTTTGGTAGGTCCTACCGTTTAGCCACAAGAGACCTCCAAAGAAAGGTTCGCACCGACTTTAAAGTTGCTCCAATATTTTTAATTTCTTTCAGGGGCTAAAAATCAAAATTTTTAACTTTTTGGAATGTACCCGTCGGTTACAAGCTAGAAGATATAAGTTTGCCAGATTTCAAGTTTCTAGCTCATCTGGAAGTGGGTAAACATTAATGTCAATAAGAGAGTCAGCCAAGTGGCTTTATAGTAGTATAATAATTCCATATTTAAATATTTTTAATTTTAACAGGTACTACAACTTTACACTGATAATTTATTTCGTATCTCAAATAATTGCTAATATTGACCAAAATTGGAAATTTCAACTAATGTAATGTGTCTTTAAAGTAATTTTCATGGGAAAACGAGAACTGCCATTTTGTTTTTAATGTTAAACAATGCCTGGATACAAAATATAATAAAAATCAATTGTTAGGATTTTGAAAAATCGATTTTATCTCGGTTTACCCTTAGGTTGACTACCCATAAATATAGGGTTAGATGTCTAGTTTCAAAAACCCCTTGGGGGACCTTATGAAAACCCCAGACAACAAGCTTTAACCCTAACGGTAAAATGTTTATGGCTCTAGTCCAAAATACAAACAGACGGCATCGCGAAAACCACTTTTCGATTTAATGGGGTCATGAAACGCTGACATTTATCAAAATCTCGAGTTCGATTATTTTGATTATAGCAATACTTCTCTCTTCGAGGGACCGAGAGAAAGTAAAGATAACTGTTATGATTACGGGACAGTTTTGTTTCTATTTCAATGTATGAAAACTATAATATTGTAGACAAATTCCAACATATAAATGATCAAAATTCTTGAAGCGAAATATTCCTACCCAATTGTATTTACTATGGTAATGGCAGCACTAAAGTCGAAATTACTAAAACAATATTCTATTATCTTAGAATGTTCTTTTGTGACCAATCTAATTACTTCATTTGTTTGGGAAAGGCTAGATATATGTTTCTACCCATTTACTTGTATTTAAGAACTGAGACATTTGAAGTGAAACGTCCTTAAAAAATAGCTAATAGACCATTTTTGTTAATAAGTTTTATACCAAAAAGCTTAAAATTTCAATTTTTTAATCCTATACGGATGCGTTGAAAATCTCGATTTTCATTCAGCCGTAAACCATAATTTGAAATAATAATGTCAACCTTTTAAATAGCGTGAGATTTATTGGCATCTCAGCCGCTTGAGGAGTAGGTAGGTGGCCCCCTTAAGTTGAGGATGTAGGGAACTCGAGTAAAGGCCAACTCTTTCTAAGTGTTTATAGCAAAAAAAAAAAAATTGCCCAAAATAAATCAAATGTTGCTCCATCAGAAACATGGAGTTTAATTTTCTTCTGGTGACCTCGCAATCTAGGTCAGGCTTCTGAGCTGGGCTCCGGAGTTCAATCCTTGGTCCCGGCACAGATTTATCTGATTGCCAAACCCTTCCTTCACCTCTGACAAGACATCTTGTGAATGTGTGGAATGCCAGGCCTCCACCGTAGTTTGGATTTCTCGTTAAACTGTAGGTCCTCCATTTCATCTCACAATCACCCTACCATTACACATTAGCGTAAGTGCGTATAACCCGAACGTGTAGTAAGACGCGGTGATAATAATATTAATTTTCTTCACATGATGATGTCATCAGTTCTTGATATATATCATGAGCATAGCCACATTAAATGAGAAGCTCTTAAATTAAGAGGAAAAATTTTCATTACATTCCAGGACACACTTGACATTATAGTCAAGAACGATTGACCTCAATATGTGAAGAAATATTAAATTATATATTCGTATTAAATCAATATTTGATTTAGTTTGCCCAAAAAAGTTTTTATATCAAAACTGCTAAAACACTGCCATTTTCTCGCGTCCCCTAAATACCCACCTAAAGACATTAACTCGGGACAACTTCCGTCCAAATGTTAACAATGGAGTTAAGGCTCTCTCGCTGAATGTTGAATAAGGAACAAGAGAGCCAAGAGTGTTTTTTGGGGAGGGAAGGTGCTACACACATGAATTTGCAACGTCTTCCCTGAAACTGGTAGGTCTTAATCGCAACACTCCAACCAAAGTTTTGAGAGCGAGTTTGTCCCAAGTTACCTATTAACCCCTCCACACAGCACTTTCATACCAAGTGCATGTTGATACTTTAGTTGTCTTGCAAGACGGTGTGGTGTACAAGAGACTGCGTTAAAGATAACATCTGAGTTAGTGAGACTTTCACTTCCCTTGTTCCATCAAGACTAGGGGTCATTCCAGATCATCTCTTGAATATATATACTCCAAGAACACGACAGAAAAGGAACAAAAGTATAGGAATATAATCTTGGTTCAAATTTAAAATTAAGTTCCACATCTCGACCCTAAACAGCACTACTATAATCATGTGGTTGAGCTCGATGGTCTTGAGGTAGAGTACTCCTCTCAGGACCTGATGTTCGTGGGTTCGAACTAATCCAGGCTCGACAGATTTTTCATGAGATATAAACATCCTTAGCACAATATCCATCTGAAGGGAATCAAAGCCGTCGGTCTCATGTTGATTGTGGCGTGTAAAATAACCCTGTAATATATGTGAAAATACCATTCCTGGCAAAATTGAAAGGCCTTTTCGCGCTTGCTCTTAGAAATCCACTGTGGAAGACAACGGGGAACCACCACCCTCTCTAAACTTCCCTAGTACACTGAATTTTTACCATATGGTGCCGGCAGCACTAACCAGCCAAAGATATGGATTGATATAAATCCCAACAAACCAACCTTCGGGTTGTTGACTTAAGAAGAAGATAACCATGTGGTTGAGGGGGTCACACTATCTTCTATTCATTCTTCTCATCGGGAGTCAACTGGTTAGTTTTTTTACCGCTACATCTTACTACCCACTCGGGCTACACGCATATGTACTATCTGTAGGCCACTAATGTGTTAGGAAGAATGAGGAAGGTGGAATTGAGAGGAAGTGTACTCTCATTTTATTAGAGGTAGACTGGTAAATAATACAGCGAAAACCACCTTCAGTACACGCAACTGGAACTCAAACCCCCATATACCTGTCTGTCATCGGCAATCAATTCTATTGCCAGAGTGACACAGAGTTTGAGACCATTCACCCACTGAATCACTTGTTGATTGGGAAAAAATACAGAGAGGCAAGGAAATATCAATGACAGTCAGATAATTATTTACTAGTTTTGGAGAAGAAACTAGCGATTCTTGTGTGCATATATTCTTTAGTAAATAAAGATAATTTGTTCGAGTCACTAGAATAACGATACCTTAGCTCAGTAGGTAGCGTGTCTGCATACTGAGTTAAGGGCCCCGGGTTCGATTCTCGGCATGGTCGAAAAAATTATCATTGGTAACATATGGGTTTACACTTTCACATTTTTAAATTAACGGCCGAGACTGGATGGTGTGCCTGTCTCCTAGTCTTAAGTTAGATTATAAGGCATATTAAGCTACGACAGACCTAGTAAGCCGGTAATGGTAATATTACTTGAATAAAAAACTGGCCCAGGTCATATGCTGGAAACAGTAATCGATGTAAAGTTTGGTCCTTTAAATTCTTATCAGCTCACCCAAAGTGTCAGTTTCCAATAATAATCCACACTGCAGCCCTGACCACGTAACAAATATTCTTACTACAAAATTAATATTATAATAAGTCCCTTTCTCTAACCCAATATAACCATGTTACAACACTCCTAATCGTTGACAATGAGATGGGCGACTGACGAATCTGGTGAGATCTGAAAGTAGTTCACTGTCAGAAAACCTGCTCCGGCTGATATCTGCTGTGACTAGCAGACGTGAAGAGTAACGAGGCAGCTTTCTAATAGATATAGATATACATACTAGGAGAAACGTGTCTGGGACCTCATGCGGGCGATAGGACGGGGGCAGGCCCTAGTTTCCTAACATATGAGGACACACCCCCTTCGCAAGAACGTGAGGTCCTTAACACTTGGTACTTACGGTGGAGGGAGGGAAACAATTTTTTGTTTCACTACGCGTCTTAATATCCGTCTGGGCTATTTACAATCACACTAATGGGATAGGTTTGAGAAAGTTGGATTTGGATCAAATGTATCCGAATGTGCGTGGATGAAGTGTAAAACAATTAAAGAAAGCCACCCTCAGTCCTGGTTTCAGCCCGACCTCTCGATCAGTGGAAAATTAGTATTGATTTACTGACATCTAGCCTACGTGCGTACAGATGTGGGATAAAATATTTAATAAACAGGATGTTAAACGGACTGATGAATAAAAAAACTCCTGATGCTTCAGAATAATTCTTAACATTCCTTTTATTTTTGTTTATGATAAGACAGTTGACCTGTTTAGCGTTTAATCTATCTTTTACGGCAACTTTATTCTGACCTCAAAAATGGGGTAGTGTAGCATTGAAAGGTTATGCGTTTTATTCAACCAGAAATGCATTGTTTTTTTTAAATTGTTATATCACTATTTTAATAACAATAAAAACCTAGTATTATTATTAGTAACAATATTATAAAAATAAGAAGTATATTCCATCATTTATATTTGAAAAATATAAACTATATTCTTGAATCATTGAAAACAAAAAAGTTTTATCTTTAAAGTATCTTGTACTTTTTATCATTTTTACTGAATTCCATGTGATTATCTTAGGAAAGTTTTCATAATGATCATGATTTACCATATTAGATCTTAATATAGAGTGATTACTAAAGGTTCAGTAGAGATAAGAAGGAAAATAAAAATATGGTAAAATTACAAGTGGGGTCGGTGGTAAGTAGTGGGAGTGGAATAACCCACATATGCTGTTGACTAACTTTTCCTTCAAGATCTAATGGAGTGTGTGTATACAGCTGAATGTACTTTATAAGACCATCATAAGGGCTTCTATGGGGTTAGGGAGGTTGAGGTAAAATAAGGGGGGCAGCCCTCAACTCTTACAGCTGATCACGTGGCATGGGCTGGCTTGCCCTCTTCAATCACCATCAAAAATTGAAACAGAAAAAAATAGGATTGGGGGAGGTTAGGCTTTTTCTTTGCTTCCCACTTGAATTTAGGTAGTTATACGTCCAACAAGCACCCCACCTCCACCCATTGCAGGAAGTTGAGTGAAAGACCCGCATCGGTGGGTGCGCTGACTACAGATTCGTACAGTTTGGTATGCTGACGACTGGGAGGACGGAGTTTGAATCCTGGCAGTGTGTGTTTTAAGCAGGATTTAGAAATAAAGGTTTTCCAACCGTTTCTTCCACACAAATGTCGGGTGTATTTAGTCTAAATCCTCTCTCCTTTATAGTCGTTTAGTGTGATTAAAATAATAGCAATACTAGTGGAGAATATTAAGAATTGGTACCAAAAAAAGGGAAGGTAGTGCCGCCCCTGCTTTTGCGAATAATTCTTAGTTTGTTTTATTTCGCTTTTAAACAGTATTGTGTAAATAAAAAGGTATGTAGACATAAAATAATACATTTTATCACTACTAAGACTACCATGTTTGGTTACTACTCAAGGGAATTCTTTTTTAGGGTAAATATCCTCACTCTACAGTTGTTTTTTCTCATATTGAGGAAAAATATGATGATGGGAAAAAATTGTTTAGAGAATATGATGTTTAATGAGGCCCTGAACCTAAAAAAGTGGATTTTATAATTTTGTCTGTCTGTCCCTGGCCATAGACCTGAAACGGTTTGATGGCTTTTGTTCAAACTGTATACAAAGTGTCTCAAAGTTCTGGTGAAGGAGGTTACAGTAAGATCGCTCAGTTGGATTCAATAAATCCATTATAAGCGAATAAAAGAGTCGTATTGAGCCAGGATAATTTGCCTGTATGCCTAGCTATAAATTGCAATCAAATCTCCAATGTAGGTCATAGTGCTATTCCTATAGGGGCGATTATTGCGTTTATATCGCTAATAAAAATTGAAAGAAGCGTATGTTCTAGTCATGAATGTGCAGTAAACTTTCTGATAACACAGAAAATATGAGCACATACCTTACAAATTAACTTAACCTAATACATATTCTTTATTACTACTAACCTACCAATATCTGGTCAGATATAGTGTTTAGAATGCACTATGTGTTCTGGTATGGGCTAGATCAGGTTGTTCCTTACATCTATCTGTCTCAGTCTCACTTGTGGCTCTGACAAATATGAAAGTGGCAGAGGTATGAACCATAGCAGTAATAATATTCAATATACAGCCAGTCCCTGTGAGGAATGGGGTGAAGGAGTAGTTTGTAGGGTCAGTTGGTGTGTGCATTTCGTTGGGCTTGACAGACTGATGTGCTATATATAGTATCTTCTGGCTCAGGGAGGAAAGAAACGAGAAACTACCTCACTCTTCATTTCCTTAGTACTCTTCTTCAGTGCTTCCGAGGCTTTATAGCTGACTGTGGAACTGTTGAGGATTCAACCAACCTTTCGGTTGAGTATCATTCATACATTCATACATACGACACCTATCTCTAGAATCCATATGTGTATTAATTTACTAGCAAGACGAGTTTTGATATATACATACAGTAAAATTAATGTTTTAGTCAGCGTTTCCCGGAATCAAACCGGGGTCACCTAAACTTGATATCAACCACCCTGAAAAACCTAGCCACGAAGACTGTCTGGGAGAAAGTCCGGTAAATTGGAAAACTTCTGGTGAAATAAGGGTGCAAGTTTTTTTTTAAAGAATGTTGGGAAATCTAAAGAAACTAACCAGCGCAGAGATAAACGCGTTCTAAATGTAAATCTTATTTAGTCTGGTTTTCCAGTGATAGTATGGTTGGGGTGCGAATCCCACTGAGAGTGTTTACTTCTAAATAGTTTTCCTCCTTTCTTAAACACAAATATACATTTAATTTAAGTTATAAACTTTTACTTTTTATCACATTAGTATAATTAATATAGTTTAATGTATATAATTGAACAGGTAGTGAGATGCGGAGGAATAGGGGAGGGAATTATAATATAGTAATACGTTTGTAGTTAGCCAGATTTGTATTTTAGATATCAGTTTATATTTTACTTGAACAACAAATTTATAAACGTTTAAAATAATCTTTTATCCATCTGAATGAATATCACGATGGACATTTCAAGTAATATACCTAGGTAGACTATTTCTAATATTTCATAAGACTAAACTTGACACGCGATGGATTAGTTAATGTCTGTAAATGATTTCCTATAAAATGAAGTCCTAGCGATAATACACTTCACAGCAGGTTATCGTAAGCAAGAAACCGTTTAGAAATAAGTGAGCATTAATTCACTACACTTATCTATCACCTGATGTCCCGTGGCTGTACACAGAGTGTGTGTCCTAAGGGTGTATCTTTGTCAGGAAGCAATCATCAGGTTTTATACGACGGCAGGAATATTCAAGCCACAGTTCATGGATCAATATAAATGCCACTGTGGAATAGATTACTAGATATCACCAAAGTTAAAGTTTGCTTAGACGCATTGGATGGCTTCCCATTCGTTACAAAAAGTCTACAAGTGGCTCATAGCCACTGATTTTAGGAAATCTCTTCCTATTTTTGGATATTAATTATTTGAAAATAGTTTAGAGGCTTTGGGTGGACTCCCAGTCATAACAAAAATAAATTTAAAAAAATTCATGGACATTGATTTCAGAAAGTTCCTTCAGATTTGTTGTTTCTTTGGTCCGTATTAAGATACGCATCCAGAGTCTGGATTCTAGATTATCCGCATGTTTACACCAATGCGGTAGAGACAAGCAGAGAAAAATATATAGGATGTGTACTCGCATTTGCGTGAAGAGAGAGTGGTAAACACTTAAGAAAGTCTCAGCACACTCCGCTGGAAATAGAATATAATCTTCCCATAACAGCAAAATCCAGGCTGGATGAAAATCGCATCTTCATTAGTGTATACAAAGATATGGAACTAATCCAAAAAGTGTGTTTTTTATTCCAAGCATATCTATTTGTTAAGTCTATTCCTGTGTAATAACATTAATTAGTTAATGATGAAGGTAAAGTTTATAAATAATGTATTATTGTTTGCGCAGAAAACCATTTAGGGAAAACCACGCTCAATACACCGAGCTGAAATTCAAATTCCAAACTCCCTTCACAAACAAACCAAACCAGACGAGCTTAACGTTTAGTCCACCAATAAGTGAGGGCCACTATTTTAAAAGACTGATATGTTATTTTCAAATCTGGTTTAGTTATTTATCGTTATGTCTTTGTTGTGTATGTGCAACCCTATTCCAAATGTTGATCACGTCGTAAAATTCTTAAACTTTTAGTTTAAAGAAAAGAATATTATTAAAATAAATTTTGGAAGTGGAAAGGTGTCTTGAAAACAGCTCTTTGGGTGGCAGTTATTTACTACCCTACTTTAAATATCCGTAGCGTTGTGGAGACGAAGATATAATTAATAAATTGGATGGTGCATTGTACAGGATTTTTCCCTCTTTTATTTTAAAATGGAGATTTTCTAAGAACATTTAAGATCTGTGAAACTAAATAATTCACAAACACTCCACCAAAGAATATATATGAAATTATATAAACTGTTACATTAACGTTGAGAAAAGAGGAACCTCTCTATACGCCTAAGAGAATAACACTCACTTCCATATTTCAAAGTGCTTCATAAAAATAAATGTGTCTGCTTTTAAATAAGAAACTATTGTGCTTATAAAAATGCATCTCAAATTTAAATAATCTTATTTTCTTATAGTACTAGAACTTAAGTTATTTCGTATATCAAATAGTTGCGGAGATATGATCAAAATTGGAAAAGTTCACTTCTCTAAATAAGCTTAAAGTCAATTTCATTGTAAAAATAAAATTTCCATTTTGTTTTTAATCTTATACAAGGCTTGGATAAAAAAAAAAAATCAAAATTATTAAAGCAGATTTTGAGGAATACGATTTTTTCTATTTTTGCCCTTCAGTAAAACTACCCATGATTTTATGTTTACAAGTCTAATTCCAAAAAACTCCACGGTTGTACTTCATGAGTTCTAGCCCAATCAATAAAATTGTTTTGCTTTAGTACAAAATAAGGCAGACAGACAGACGAACGGCATCTTCAACACTACCTAATTTTTCTGTTTCAGAGGGTCGTGTAACGTCAACATTTATCAAACTATCGAGTTAGATTTTTTTAAATTTTTTTTATTTATTTTTTTGCGATAACAATACTCCCCTCGAGGTGTCGAGGGAAAGTAAAAAGTTACAAAAATGTTTGTGAACTAAGCCGAGTACAGATATTATAAGATTAACGCTAGGTTTATCTTTTACTACAATTCTAAAGACTTTAAAAATATGTTTCCGTAACCCTATTGGTCCACCTTGCAATTTTTTTTTGTTAATTTCACAAATAAAATTATTTCATATCCTATTAAGCAGTGGCAGGACATATTTTTTTCTTAGGAGAATTAATACAAATCTTTTTTTAGTCACTCTTCAATTTTCAGAAAATGTCAAACTAGCACCAATGTATATATTTTAAATGTTGTCTGAATTCCATCCTTTCAACTCAACTTGCACAGAGTTGAGTCTATTGTCAGTAAGACATATAGGTATACTGTTTTTCTGTTCATATATGCACCACACAATAGGACGCATTGTTTTCAATTATTACTTTGTACATAGATAGCTAAATTACTCAAAAAACTAATGACAAAGTTATTATTATGTCACCCGCATCAGCGGGATAGGCGGTAAAAAAGAGAGTATCGTATAACTGTTTCCGGCAATGGTATAAGCCAGTTTTAAATCATGGCTAGGTTTATTGTTTTCCCCCCTTCTATGAAAGTGATTCCACTCTTTCCATCAAGAATGCTGGATACATTTCCTCAAAATACTACCCTACTCCTCCTTATCCTATTAGTGTAATGTCTCATGTCGAATGTCTCATCGGGTAGAATGGCGAAGCTAAAAGTAAAAATTAGGGTATTAAGTGAACGTTCTAAACGCAAATATTACCATATGTCAGCGAATGGCTTAAAAACTAATTTAGTTATAAATCTAAAGTAGCCTACATCGATGGCCTCATGGTCTAAGACGTCAATCCCATAGTGATAGGCCTGCTTGAGGCATAAAACAAGAACAATTATAATATATTGTAATAATTGGGCAAAAATACAAAATTATAAATAATATTATAACTTGTTTTTAACGCCTAGAAATGAATTAAGCTCCTTTATACATTATTCTTGCGAGAGTGATCACAGTCGTACCCACTACTCCACACCCTGTACCCAGATATTAGGAGGTGGTACTGCTCTAGGGATGGGGGGGGAGGGGGGTTAAGGGGATAAATTAAGGAAAGGGGGGAGGTAAACCAGGCGAGACCACCCAGCACCGGAACTGGCTATTGTGACCCGTACTTCCGTCGAGGCGCCCACCGCACTCATTTCCAGGAGACACGTACACACATCCTTGTTCTTTGACGGTCCAAGTGAACAGGGTTCGGGGTTCGAGTCCGTCATGTGGAGATTAGTAACTATGGGTTTTAATATTGCTGGTTCGTCTCAGATAGTAAAGTGTTGCTGTCATAGGTTGTTAAATTGTAGGTCGTGTGAAGAACTAACCTTTTCTAGCTTGTGGTTCTTAAATGAACAATTAATTACCATAAAATTGGTGACATTACAAACCACAATAATATCCGGCCCCACTGACCATACAATACTTTATACCAATGGTATTCAATCTGGGGAACGCGAAGCCATCTGGGGAGTACGTAAAGTTAAAAATAATATATAATATAATTTATATAATATATTACATATATAATATAATTTATATAATATATTACATATATAATATAATTTATATAATATATTACATATATAATATAATTTATATTATATATTACACATATTATATAATATATAATATATTAGATATATTATATTATATATAAGCATATTTTACCATCCAAATTTGATTCCAGGACAAGCTAGATTGGACTAGGCCGAATTGATACATCCTAAGAGCCTCAGGATGTACTAGTGTAGCCTAGTCTACATTCGTTAATCCAGAAATGTTGGCCTAGCTCATAGGATAAATTAGTATAGCTTACAATTTGATTAGGCCAAACCAGGTTTAGGTTAGGTTAGGTTAGCTAACAACATTTGCGCGCGAACTGTGAATGACTAAACCTGTCCAAGGTCGATTCATCATATGAATTAAGAAGTATATGTAAACCCACCCATACATATATTTCCTCATTATTTTGTAGGTCATTAATTTGATCTATTTTGTGTGTATATGATCGAATGTATTATGCACAACAACTTTGGGGGTACAAAGTTAAGGTTAGGTAATATATATGGGTACGCAAACAAAAAAAAATTGTGACTATCACGTCTCTAAAGGACCTACGACTACCATAATTCATGGATATTATAGTATGAATCTTAATGACTCAATAGGGGCAATGTTTATTTTTCGTTTAATATCTTTAAGAAAATAATATTGAGGAGTCATACCCCCACAATCCTTATGGCTATGGGGCTTGTCACCAATTTGTGTATCCCATTGTTTGTGGCTGCAAGACGTCTGCCTTGTGACGGCTGCAACTCAAAAACGTTCCAGTCTTGGAAAACATGGAAACAAGGGCTTGCATCGAGCGATTCTTTCAAAAGGGATTAGAATAGTTCAGCTCAACTCTTGCCACTGAATACAGAACATCACAAAGTCGCAACAAGAGAACCAAAACTTGTTTCGCGACAGACCCTACCCTCAAAAGAAATAGAGGGTTGGAAACTCAACTCAACCATCTCCCAACCCCTTGAAAGGGGTCAAAGAACTGATCAAACCGGTAAACAAGAAGGGTTGTCGAGTTTCTGCAGACAGCAGGCCAGTCTGACCAGAAGCATTATGCTCAAAGCTTACCTTTTTCAAAGTTTCAAACTGTTTTTATGTTTTTCAACCGCGTCTTGCTCCTCGTATGGGCTACGTCTGTTACGCTAATGTTCTAGGGAGTAAAGGCAGCATTTACAGGAAATGTGCCCACGTTTCGTAGAGTGAAAGTGTAAAACTACTCTCAATACACCCACTGAAATTCGAACCTTTACCTCACCATTACCTGCAAACCAGTATAGATGAGTATGACATTTTATTTCTCGAACCCACTGATGTGGGTCCATCTTTTTTATGATTGTTAAACACATTCCTTGAATCCAGAATATTGGAGCCTAAGAATTTCACTGATATTCAAATCACTCATATCCACCCTTTATTTTATACCTAATTATTTCCACGCTGACCCCCACCGCTTGTGTAAGTAAATAGAGGCTTCAGTCTCATTTAGTTTGTTTTTAAGATCAAAGAGGGGTTTAGTTTCGATCCCCAGTTGGGTGTAGCAAGAAACTCCTCCTTCCCGCTTGTGCTAGTACGTTTCCACTAAATTCTATCTCATTAGTGTGAATATTAGGATTGCCCTGACAATTGCACTTAAAATTAAATCCATACACTGCACCCCTCTACCCTTACAGGCTATCAACATAGTCACACTAAAAGGGTAGGTTTGAGGTTGGTTGAATTAAAAGAAAATGCACCCACATTTATTAGAAAAAGAGTGAGAAAACGTTTAGAGAAAAACTACCAATAATTCATTATTCAGTTTATTATAAGAAAACGCAAACAATACGATGCCTCTGTCCACGTGAGCAATGTTGCTGGTCAAAATTAATTTGGATCAAAGTTTTAATCAGGCAATTAATCTCAATATATATTAACTAGGCAAGGTTTGACATCTCCTGAGAATGGTTTAGAGCTAGCCTAGCTAGTTAATTACTTGATATGTTCTACATATTTTGATAATTTCTTAGCAAAAAACGAATTATTTACATGATTTGTCTGAAATATTTTTGATTTGGAAGCCTTAAAAATATATATTCACGTATGGAAAAGCTAAACAACTATTGTTCAATCCATTCTTCCACCTATGGAGAAGTTAGCGCAAGCCTCAGTGGTCTTAGTTAGCTAACTTGCTAGTTTCGTGTTGAGCTAGACTGCCGAGGACGGGAAAATCGAGTCTCGAATCTCGCTCGGGTGAACCGGGGGTGGTTTCTTACCCTAAATAGTTTTCCACTCTCCCTCCACACAAATATGGGTTCACTTCCTCTAAATTCAACCTTACCTATTCTTAGTCCATTAGCGTAATTAGTACTAAGCGTATAACCTGAATGGGTTGTAAGACGCAGTCCTATAATTTAATTTAATTTTAAAAAGTTAGCACAATAGTTTGAGTATCGAGTCCTTGAGATCACTAATTAAGGCAAAATTGGTTCTCCATACTCAAATGTGATAATTTCTCTCTTACTATCCCTACAACCCGAAATAATAACGAAAGAACCTCCTTCTTCACAAGAAGACACAGGACTTTCAGCTGTCCTTCCAAATGGTCACAGCTTGCGCATGAGAAAGAGAGAGAGAGAGAGGAACTGAAAATAATGGAGTAATAAGATTTTGAAAAGGTGGTTTTTGGTTTGTGCCGAGGTTGTCGCAAGCAAATGATGGATCTAAGAATACCTCTCTAACCCCTCACCCCTCTCAATCTACACACCAAAAAAATAAAGACGAACAAACATATGATATCTTTGAAGGCAGCTGCTCATTTCAACCCAAAAACTACAGCAGGAGGAAATTATTTTTACTCTTGACCACTACGCCTCAAGAACTTCTACGGGTTCTTCCTAAATTTTCTTTAAATAATTCACATAACAATACCCGTAGAAAATTGTTTGCTGAGGTTTAAAGTACAACCAAACAAAATGTTATTTTCTTATGGTCAAAAGAAAAGTTAACAGGTGTGTGTGGGTCATTGCATCTTGGGAGTAGGAATTGTTTGGACATCCAAGGGAGGTTTTATTCTTGAACCCTCGAAAAATAATACGTAATCGATCTTGGATATGTCAGACTGTGTCGAATAATATTTACTTCCTAAATGTTGATGAGGCGTAGCGGATTTCAGGGGCTTGTGGGCTATACTTTTTAGAGGCTACGTCCCAGGAAATAATATTTTTGAGAGTTTATAAGGCTCAAAGATTTCTTTGATTGAAGGGTATGTGCCCCAGGAAATAGTATTTTATTTAGTTATGGATTTGGGAGGATGTTAGGTATGGTACATAAATAGGTGATCTCACGGTCTATGGTGTTAGGGTAGCAAAAAAATTATATATGTGTATGATTTTCCATTATAAGGAGGTTGAGGTTCATACATACCATTTAATGTGAGTTGTGGGTACATTTTTTCTCAACTACACCCAAACCCTTGTTCTAATGAGTCTATAGGTGGTTAATAGCATTAGTGTTAAACGTAGTAGATTTGTTTTCATTTCGTCTCACTCGTCTAAGCTAACCGCATTTACTAACACAAGTTGAGTAGAGACGACGAAGATATGTTTAGTACAACATCTTACTACCCGTTCGGGTCAAACACCTCTGTACTAATTACGCTAAAGTATTA
This sequence comes from Timema monikensis, assembly GCA_902151445.1. Taxonomy (NCBI): domain Eukaryota; kingdom Metazoa; phylum Arthropoda; class Insecta; order Phasmatodea; family Timematidae; genus Timema; species Timema monikensis. Next base: position 195,181 of record CABFVZ010000100.1, read on the forward strand.
GTGATTAAAAAGATTAAATTTAAAGGAATTATACCCGCATTCGTTTGAAGGAAGAGTAAGATCAATTTAATAAAAAATACCCTCATTACACCCGACTGAGATTTGAACCCTAATATTCCCCTAATTGATAGTGTACATAATTGAGATAGTGACGCATTAGACCAAGCGGCCACCGGTGCGTGTATGAAGAAGACAGAATTTAGAGATATTGTTTCCTCATTTGAATGGAAGGAGAGTGAGAAACCTGTTAGGTAAAAATCACCTTCAGTACAGTCGTCCATGATTAAAACCCTGACCTTCTACATCGTCAGCAAACCAGACTAGATGAGCCTTATTTTTATACCACGTGCCTACCAATGCGGGTCATGCCCTATTAATTACCTTAGATTGGTTTGTTTTTTCCCCCTTGTAAGTTATTACTTTTATATTTGTAAAATATCTATGACGCCAATGGCCTCGTTTATATTTCTTTAAAACCAAATATAAAGTAGTATTCAGTCTGAGCGTGTCTTCTGCACATAACTTAAAGTCTTACAATCATAAGGGCCCCCTTAAGTTCCTCAACGTAGCGTCAGCAAGCGTTTGAATAAAGAGCAGATAAAACAGCCCTGACAAGGTAGAGAGAAACCACCTGGTATTTAATAACAACACACACACACACATACACACATATAGCACGCGTCCCTCTAAGAACACTCAAAGCGTGGCCCGCATAGCCCCCTCCACTACCACCCATGTCCCCCTGCCTCTACAATGAAACGTGCTGGTCTTAGCAATCGGCGGCACACCTGCCTTCAAACATAGGTGTATTGTCTTCCTCTTTAGGGACTTGAAATGTGTTCTTTAGATCCCTGACGTCCTACCCCACTACCCCCAAGCTCCGTTTGTATACTCTCTCTTAAGCCCTTCTTTTATCTTAATTGAACTTGCATTAAATTAGATGTGTGTCTCCACTTAGTTTAACTAACAAGAACACAGTTTACATGTCTTAACCTCACATGGATTTAGCTTGCAATAAATTAGGTGTAGGCCTGTACTTTATTTACCAAGCAAGAACGCAGTTTACATCTCTTAACTTCACACGGATTTAGCTTGCAATAAATTAGGTGTAGGCCTGTACTTTATTTACCAAGCAAGAACGCAGTTTACATGTCTTAACTTCACACGGATTTAGCTTGCAATAAATTAGGTGTAGGCCTGTACTTTATTTACCAAGCAAGAAAGCAGTTTACATCTCTTAACTTCACACGGATTTAGCTTGCAATAAATTAGGTGCAGGCCTGTACTTTATTTACCAAGCAAGAACGCAGTTTACATCTCTTAACTTCACACGGATTTAGCTTGCAATAAATTAGGTGTAGGCCTGTACTATATTTACCAAGCAAAAACGCAGTTTACATGTCTTAAACTCACATGGATTTAGCTTGCAATAAATTAGGTACAGGCCTGTACTATATTTACCAGTTTACATGTCTTAACTTCACATGGATTTAGCTTGCAATAAATTAGTTGCAGGCCTGTACTTTATTTACCAAGCAAGAACGCAGTTTACATGTCTTAACTTCACATGGATTTAGCTTGCAATAAATTATGCCTAGACCACAGCCTGTGGCCTAGACCCATATTTCATTTACCTAACAATAAATCAGTTAAAATTGATTAAATTCACTTATTGTAGATTGTGAGTTAGCAGCTTGGGATGAAGCAAGTTAGGCTGCAACAACCTCGTATCTTGTATCTGAAAAGTTGGGCTGCCCCAGGAAGCAAACAGGAATCTACCTGGATATTCTGAGCAATCGTAGCTTAAAGTGATTTGGTCCTGGTACAACCCACAACTAAGATTGGTTTTACCTCTGTTGGGCTAAGCAATTAGGTTTTCTTGTGGCCTACAATAAGATGGAGTAAAGGTAATTCAGAGCTCATTAGGAGTCTTAAATCATAGACGAAAAATGCCTTCTCTACTGCTTTTAAAACACTTAATTAACTACCCCAATTTGAGGCTTATAAGCCCAATTAATAAACTCCTCACACCGATACCAATAATTATGTACCCCGCTTTGATAGTTAGAAAGCCTAACTATTCCTTCAAGGTTTAGTAAAACCAATAATTAAGGACCTCGCTTTGAGGTTTATAAATACAACCATTAATGCCTCTTCTTCGAGGTTTATAGATCCAATCATTTATCAGCCTGCTTCGAGGCTGGGGCTACCAAACTTACTTTAACTCTCTTTGAGGTGTTAGACAGAGTACTCACTTTTAATTTTTTGAAGCCTTGTAATCTTATTGAAACTTTTTTTAAATTATTATTTTATTCAAAACAAAATCTGGTTGGTTTACGTTCGGAACAAATCATAATATTGTTTTGATTGATTAGTATTATCTCTATTAATAAAACTATTATTTATCCTTATTTAGGGAATTTTACTATAATCTAATTAAGCTACAAATTGTATATGTTAAAGCTAGATACCGACTAAGAACCGTGTTTGAATAGGGTGCAATTAAGAAATTTCTCTAATCTAGATAGCAAAAAATACTAAATATTCCTAATTGAATATAATTCCCTGGTATTTTCCTGATTTCTCTGGAAGTATTAAATTCCATGACTGTGGCCACCATGCCTGAATAATAAGCTATGCAAGTTATGTGATATTTTCACTCTCATTAATAGAATTTTTTTTAAATTGATGGCCCGACACAATCACATTAAAAACTTTTTCATTTTGTTGTATATTATAGCGTGGAAGAAAATATTTTCAAAATAGGCTTTCAGTTAACTACGGTTAAGTTTTTCTCATAAAAACAAACACATAATCGTTTGATCTATTTTCAAAATAATTCAAATAGTTCAAAAATCAATCATTCGTTAACTATTTAAAAGGAATTTAATTTTAAAATTACTTAGGCTTATATAATTATATATATTGTAAAAACTTAACAAATACCCATTTTGAGCTAAGTTAATAGATTTTCTTAGGATGCAAATTTTTGATAAAAGCAGTCACTTGTAAACTTCCCTTATACGATTTGTTTTTCCAAAAAACATGTATAAAGTTATATTTGCCAAGTCAAACATTCCCCAGATAAACATTTAATCAAAATTGTTGTATAGCCATTTTAAAATATTTTGAATTTTCATTAATCATTCATCAGTAAGATACCCTTTGACGATTTTTTAACAAAAAAAATCAATATACAGTATTATTTGGGAGTTCAAACACTCCCTTTATATTCAATTTAAGTAAAATCGTTATAATCATGATTGAAAGATTTCGAATTTTAAAAAAATCTCTCTTTATCGAATTATTCTTAATTTGAGGTCTATGGTCAAAATAAAAATAATCATGTCCCAGTTGTTGCCTTATAACATTTAAGAATCAAATAGCCAAAGCTATTATTTATGCTATTTAGTGAGGATTACTCCATATAGATATCATATACTGAAAATATAAAAATGACATCTGGAAACGGGAATCGAACTCGCAATCCCCTACAATTATAATAGTTGTACAAATGGCTGCAATAAGCCAACTACCGAGTCGAAGGTGGTTCCCTTATTTGATAGCTCGTGATTTTAATAAAATCACATATTTGTAGCCGATGATTTCCGCACGGTGTACATCACAGACTCTGCCTTAAAATATGAGTATAGACTGATCCTGAGCATGGGACTATTTCTGGATAGCTAGGTGGTTAGAGCATTGGCGTACTAAGCCAAAGGTCCCGGATTCGATTCCCTTGCCTAGGTGTCATTTTTCAATTTTCAGAATATTATGACATCTAGATATCAACTTTTAGGAGAAATCCATCTAACTGTTTCAAATCTGCGGTCAGGGACAGGGAGGAGATAATAAGACATGCAGAATTGTAAAATACACATATTAAATACATATATTATTTTCGAACACACACAAAACGTAAAAAGTCATAATATAGAGTTAGAAAATGTTCACGATCTTGATATGAGAAAGTAACAGTTGATAATCTTCCTCGATCGCCGTTTTTATAATGTACTCATTATTCATGATCCGAATATGGTAGCTCTATTCGAAGCTAAAATATCCAAACATTTATAGTCCTGGAAAGAGGCTTGTAAAACCATAACATGGCTTTAAATATTAAGTGTATATTTTAAATATGCTCAATGGCAAATTATAGGACAGTTTTCTATCAAAGTACTTTTTCATAAGTTAATATACTTTTTTTGTAACTAAAATCCTTCAAGCCTATATCTTACTCAATTTTTAATTTACAAAAGTAAAATCTTATTCTTCTAATTTGAAAAGAAAAAAAGTTGTTCTTTAAATCTACCGATCTTTATGCGGGCATGATTTTTGTGGACTTAGCCTCAAGAAATTCTATTGTGACATTATTTAAACAACTTCTTAAGAAGTTAAAAGTTTCAAATAAAAAACAGCCCTCCATAGACATTACAGATCAATGGCAAGCATTGTGGGCTGAGCTAGGGAGAACCCATGGTTGAGGGTTGGGGGTGGGGGTGAAAGCTTACATTTTCCACCCCATTATCGGACACGAGTTAAGAAAACTATATAATGTCCTCACGTAACTTGTCTCAAGTAGAGTAGACAGTTTCCGGGGGATGTGAGGGGGCGGCTAGACCATTAATATTTAGTTTGGAAAGTTGTCGTGTGTAAAGGTGACACGTTCTTCACATTCAAAAGAAAGAGGTTTTTTTTTAGAAAAAGCGGCGTTTGGTTTGTCGGGAAAGTGGGCAAGGTATAATAAAAGTGGTTAAAGTGGTCATTTACTTGACAAATTGTGATTTGCGTCCTTTGACACCTACTTCAGGGGTCACTGCAGTTGGTATTAGAGGTTCAACTGACGTACTTAAGAGGTTCAAGAAAATTGAACAAAAGTAAAGAAATGTGCTCCAGTGATTTATTTATTTTTATCGTGATGTAAAAGACGTCATTTAATTTAATTTATAGTGGAACCAAGCCAGGTAGCAAAAACCTTTGGTGACCAATGTGAAATATTTAATGAGTCAAACTAAAATATTTTTGTTAAAAAAGTTATGACTGTAACTCATTTCGCATTTATTTTATGAATAAAAATAGGTATGAATGTCAATGGCAAGTTGTTTTGTCAAATTGTGTGTGCGTGCTTGTATATATATATATATATATATATGTATGTGTGTGTGCATATTTCATAATACTTTTTGTGAGATTAATTAAAAAACAGTAAAATTTGAAAGATTCTAATAATAATAATAATAATAATAATATTTATCACCGCGCCTTACTACCCGTTCGGGTTATACGCTTTATGTACTAATTACGGTAGTGGGTTAGGAATTGGGAAGGTTGAATTAAAGGAAGTGAACCTGCATTTGCGTGGAGGAAGAGTGGTAAACCATCTAGGAAAAACCACCCCCAGTTCACCCGACTGAGATTCGAACCTCGATCTCCCCGTCGTCAGCAGTCGAGCTCAACACGACAAGCGCGTTAGTTGAAAGATTCTATCAACCAGAAATACAAATACAATTTATTATACAATTATAAAACTTTTTTTGCTAAGTGTTCTTTGTAGGCCTATATTCAGTTGATGAGAAAAATCATTGTTTAAGGAAAGGGATTAATGGGGTTCAACCACCCTTTTCACTCCCTCCTCCAAAATTTTTCCTAAGATTTTAATATTAAGTTTAGAGTTGGCCTTATATCAAATTTCAAATAACTTATAGAGGCATTCACTTTTCAACAATTTGTTGGGGAGAAACCAGTCCTAATATTTTATAGATGTATTTAAGCTACAAAAGTTTTCGAGGGGAATATCACTCTAAGATGGCTTATGGAGGCATTCAATTAAAACAAAAATACTGGAGGTGGCCACTCCAAATAGCTTCTAAGATAATTCAATTTTGAAAAATGTGTTGAGGGAAGACCACTTTCAATATCTTCTAACAATATCTAGTTGTTTTTTTTAATTTCAGGCAAAGATTCCAAGTCATCCAATTTCCAAAAAAATTCTGGGAGAAAACCACTTCAAATAGCTTCTAGAGCCGTGCAAATTCCAAAAAAATCTGAAAAAAATTTACTTTAAATGCTTTAAAGAATCTAATTTATATACAAAAATATCTGGGTGAGCACTACTTAAAATACTTTTTAGAGGCATCCAAATTTCAAAATTTGTCTAATTCAAATAACCGGTAGGTGTATCCAAATTTCAAAAAATTTCGAGGGAGTACTATCCTAAATAGCTTTTAAAATAGTATATGATCTTTCAAAAATTCTCCAAACAAGGACGCCTTTAAATAGCTTCTAGGACCATCCAATTTTCTAACATAAACTTTAGAGAAGTGTGTGGTGGCGTGGGGGCGGCGGGGGGGGGGGGGGGGGGGG
>CABFVZ010000100.1:201637-223328 GCA_902151445.1 Timema monikensis
GAGGAGGTAAGATAGAAAGTCCTTAAAATATTTGGTTATTTGCCCCCTCCCCGTTACATAAATAAAGTGCAACCTATACTGTATAAAATAGGAATATTCTTATTTATTAAACTATATTAATAAGTCTTAAAATCCTGCTATAAACTTACGATTTCTAGCCACCCTCTACAAATTAATTAAATTCTCCTTACGCCCATGGTCGATTACTAAATATATTTTTGGCCCGCGGTGCAAACTGATAGATTTCTCCCTCGGTGTGGAAAAAAGTTGTACTAAATTGCTCTACACGTGGCACTATTTATAGGCTGGACTAAAGTGGAACCAAGCAAGGTAGTTGTCTTACCTTGACACCCGCCACGGTGGTGTAGTTGGCTAACGCGCTTGTAACTTTGAGCTCGACTGCTGAGGATGGGGAGATCGAGGTTCGAATCTCGCTCGGGTGAACTGGGGGTGGTTTTTCCTAAATGGTTTTCCACTCTCCCTCCACGCAAATGCGGGACCTCCACGCAAATGCGGGTTCACTTCCTCTAATTCAACCTTCCCAATTCCTAATCCATTAGCGTAATTAGTAATTAAAGCGTATAACCTGAACGGGGAGGTAAGACGCGGTGCTAAATATTCATATTCAATCTTACCTTGACTGATTACATTATGGCACCATCTTATAAGCTACGCCATAGGGAAGACAATGTAAGTAAACTTGTTGTATTTCAAGATGAATGGAACGTTCATAACTTCGATTCCTGATTAGCGTCCATGGTTGCTTCCGCCCACGTACAAATAACTCAATATTGTCTTGTCTTGTTTTCTGTCTACGAATATAAATAGGCAATGTAAAAAGGGAGGGGCCCAAACGTCACTACTAATAAAAAAAAAGAAATAAAAAAACGTGACGTAAGAATGGGTGCAACAAGACGCATTGTCTGAGGTAGAGCTAAGGAAGCGATCTGACCTTGCAGCAGGGGGAAAAGATAGCGATCTTTTCTCTTTCCTAAACAGAAGAACGTGTTTGGAGTTCAATGTCTTCGTCACAGGTGTGTCAAGGAGGGGAGTGAGCGTTGATATTAAGAAGGGAGGTAGGGGAAAAGCCTCACAGCTGGTCTCATGACGTAAGAAGTCACTACGTATTCCTTATGACGCTAAGACATCATGTTTGAAAAGGAGAGGAAGGGGGATGTAAGACGACACTTCAGATGCGTCACCACCGAACTAACAGCAAAGGAGATTTGGACAAGAGAGTAAGAGATTGAGACGAGAAGAGGTTTTTTTTATTTTATTTTTCAAAAACAATAAAGGAGGCCTTGATGAATACAACGAGGGAGTTGATAAAAGAAAAGGGTAAGAAAAGAAGGGGAGTAAATATATATTTTTAAATGGGTATGTATAGAGAGAGAGAAGGTAACGAACGGTTATTGTGAAAGATCTAAAGTTGTGAAGGGGGGACGGGGACTCAAATCAACGCGTGCCTATCACGCGTCACTCTTTTTTTTTTTGCACAAGAAACTCACCCTTGATTCAAATAGAAGCTTGCTTTTGATGGGAAGGAAGGGAGAGGGGTGAGGTTTCTTTTCATCCCTTATCTCCTTCTCACTCTTATTTCACCTCTTACAGCGTGTTCTATTCTCCCTCTCTCCCTCTTCCCCTCCCCCTAAACATCGAAACCCATTCCTTTTTCTATGTCCTAAGCTTCTCTCAATGCAAGTATTATTTGTTGTTTCTTTTTTGGAAAGGGGGGGGGAGGCAAATAGAGTGAGAGGGGGAGTTGGTGTAGTGGAGCAGCTGATACGTGTTGCTACCCCCCTTCCTATCCCACCATATGACTTAGACTTGTCTCCCCCCTATCAATATGACGTAAGAGAGCGTGTAAGCAAGCCCCAGTCTGTAAGGACAGCTGACGGAGTTACGCCAACTCACACAGACCACGAACTATTCACAAGATCAAATAAATCATACGTAGTATCTAAGAGTGAGAGAAGAAGATTGTTCATTACTACTTTCACCCTCTGACAAGACATCTTGTGAATGTGGGGAATGCCAGGCCTCCACCGTGGTTCGGATTCCACGTTAAACTGTAGGTCCTTCATTTCATCTCACAATCACCCTTCCATTACACATTAGCGTAAGTGCGTATAACCCGAATGGGTAGTAAGACGCGGTGCTAATAATAATAATAATATTAATAATAATAATAATAATAATAATAATAATAATAATACTTTCACCCAGAAGGTCGTTTTTGTTTTGGTATCTGCTCGCAGTTTTATATATCCACACATGACTTAAAAACTAAACTATATTATTTTATTCATTTGAAGTATTTAACGCGCACTTTCTTTACCGACTGATTATATCAGCACACGAGAAATTACATGAGCGAGAGTGAAAGTTCATACCAATTTAGCAGAGAAAGGTATTTTCACATACCTTCCAGGGTTATTTTACATGCCACAATCGACATGGGAACCAACGGCTTTACTTCCTCTTCACAGGAAGTTATGCTATGAATTGTTATCACTCTAGAAAAATCCGTCAACTCTGGCTAGGTTTGAACCCACGATCATCGGGTCCTGAGACAAGTACCTTACCCCAAGACCACAGAGATCAATAATATTAATATAGTAAATGAGAGTAACACCCAACAATGTCACCAGAGAGTTGTAATATCTTGGTAACATGATGGAAACAGACACAAGGATATAGATGTATAGCGTAGACTAGGTCCATTGAACAGTGATTAAATCAATATTAGATTTTAAACATTACAAATTTTCAAAATTATATCTCTAAATCTATGCTGTGATGTTGACGCACTCTTTTTAATCACGTGACTGCGCCTTAACGGGGTAAGGAAAATAATGAACGAAAGCAAGGAATAAGACTCAACTGAAGCCACTCGTTTCTCTCCAAAATTCACCACCAGGGCCCCCACCCCTCATCACCAATATAAAACCTAACATCTGGCTCTTTAAATTACCAATTTTAATCTTTGCCATGACAAAACAAAGTCCCACTATAATAGTAGTATTCAAACAACCAAAATTCTATCCTTTTTCAAAGAAAAAGAGAGAGAGAGAAACTTACACTTTGCCCTTCTCCGCCATAGAGACCCGAACCATAACACCCATTCACACACTTTCCAGTTGCATGTGTGTCGATGAGTGTATGTGTGTCCTGGGATAAGAAAATACACCGACATGGCAAATAATTTCCTAACTTCACCCCCTCCCACCTTTCCTTCAAATCCAGCACTAACTTTACTTCAGCCTGCAATTTTATTAACTTTGTGACGTCATGAAAAACAAATGCAGCTTCCCTCCCTTTTTCTCCCTTTCTTTACTATCCTTCAGCAAATTTATAAAAAACCAAGCCTTCTGTGATCAAACACATCCAAATAAAAAATCAACTTGGGTTTCTCTATCTACTATGTATGATCTTACTCATAGAAAGTAGTCGGCCATCTTGAAATCATGGTAAAGGGGGGCTGAGGGGGTAAGATATCCCCTTAGACAAGAACACGTGCCCTATTTCCATATGTAAGCAACAAGAGGCCTTCCCGATCACCCTCTCTTTTTGTCCATTGTTAGGTTTAAGAGGGGATAGGAGGGTGGACATGCATCATCACCACCCTTAACCTCCTTCCACCAAAGTTGCATCTACGGCAAGCATTTTACCCAATGTTACCGAATAGAGAATGAAAAAAAAAACTCCCTCCTCCCTCCCCTGTTTTCAAAACCGATCAAAAAGAGGTGGGTTGAGGGACGTAATTTTATGGGAGGGTTGAGATGTCTAAGAATATTGTGACGAAGTTACGGACATACACCCCTTCCCTCTTTCCTCTTATTTTTCTGTTCATCCTCCCCCCTTCCACCATTTAGAAGAATACGTCATCGTAGTCATGATGCTATCGTGAATCATTCAGTCTGATCATCAGACTAGCTCTAAACAGCTACAAGGCACAGCCTGCACAGCCACCGTACACTCATCTCTCAAGAAAATATACCCTTTCTGAGACGTAACCTGGTTTTAATAGATACTGAGAAAAATACATGGAAGGTGAACCCAGTACTATTATGCTCATTGCTCCGATACCTGGACCACTCTTCCTTCCAGCATTATCCTCGTTGGTGAGAGAGTGGACAGAACTTAATGCTCATTTATAGTCTGGCTTGGTGATGACGGAGAAGGTTGAGGCTTGAATCCGGGCAGGGTGTATTTTTTCCCCAAATGATCTCCAAATCTTCCTACACCCAAACGATTGTAGATTTTTCTCTAAATTCCACTTTCTTCTTACCTTTCTCATTAATGTAAGTGCACGGATAGCACGAATGGGGAATGAGATGGGGGGGATTTATTTTTATCCGGGGTCATTCTGTGTCTAAAAAATTTTTCACTTGTTTCTCATTTGTATATTTATATTCATGGGCTAGGAATGAGAATGTTATCAGTTAGTGCAAGTGATGCTACATTTGCGTGAAAGGAGAGTTTGATACTATTTAGGGAAAAAATCTCACTACTCCAGACTGGGATTCGAAACCCTACCTTGAGAGTCTGACGTCTCAGACTATGATACCACTTATCAACAATACATAGCATCAGCATGGGAAAAGGATAAAATTAACTACATGAAGAACACCACCCTCTCCCAGAGTACCCTCGAAAATATTTGAACCCACCCACCCTGCAATGCCAAGTGGTCACATATTTGGGTAGGTATATGTACAGCAAACCTGACAACAGAGGTCATACGTGAGAACTTTAGAACGAATTATTCGTATTAAGACATGAAAGCACACATTTTTAGCTATGTTGATAAGAATGAATACGTCAGCTTATTTATCCTCCACAAGTCCAACACATTATCTCAGTCAGTAGCATGTCTTACTACTAAGATAAAAGTCCAGGGTTTAATTCATGGCATAGCCAAAATATCTATCATGGATGAGTTATGGGTTTTTCCTTTCACATTGATCAATTGATGGCCGGGGGATTGGTGTTGTGTCTGTTATAGTTTTAAGCCAAATTTTTACATCGTGTGCTGGTATAAACATTCGGTTCAGAAAGTACAAGTTAAATAAATACCTCAGCTAAATTAAAAAATTGTGTTTATTTGATATGTCAGAACTGCCGTTACCATTATAAATACAGCAACGCAGGGATATTTTCCTCCCATCAGTTGGCGTCCTTCACAGGAAAAGTTTCTAAAACGAGCAAATTTTCCATCTCATATTTTTTGATTTTGATCGGTTGAATTTGGATTAAGGTCCCATCTGAGTTCGAATTGAAAATACCCTCAACAATTTATTCCCAGAGAAAAAGGAAACTAGAACAATATCTGAGTTCCAGAAAAGTTGCTTGCTGGCTACCCCCCCCCCTCCCCCTACTCCGATGAAGGGAAGTATCTTTTGTCCCTCGTTGGCTTCTTTCCCCCTCCCCTCCCCTTCCGTGTGTTAAGGGGGTAGACGGGGAAAGATAAGAGTGCATCATGGCCGTCTGATGCGATCAGAAGGGTTTAGGATGGAGGAGGGTGGATAAATGGGGTAAAAGGGGAGGGGGTATTGCCCCAGAAAATTACATTGAGACCAGGTCAGGATGCAATAGTGCTCTGGATCAAAGGACGGGAATCTATATGAGATTCAACCCTCCTCTAAGGGTGGTTTTAAGAGTCTACCATCTACTACTTATTGAGGGTGCTCCAATTTGACAATTTTAATCATGTAGGAGTTTTAAAGCCCACACCGCTGGACACGTGGACTAAAATTCAGTCTTATTTGATCTGGTTTGTCGATATCGGAGAGGTCAGGATTCAAATCCTAGCTGGGTGTACTGAGGGAGTTTTTTTCTTAAATAGTTTTTCGCGATCTCTCTCTCTCTCTCTCACTTTCTCTCCACTTTAAGTACATTTCCTCTAAATTATATCTTCCTCTTCCCTACCTTATTAGTGTAATTTAAAATGCGTGAAATACTGACATGTGGTGAGCTACTGTTAAAAAATTAATTATATTAGTAAAATTTTCAAAATGTCCTTAATTGTTGGTGAATCCCTTTAGCCACACACATACGAAATACATATATAAACTAGAAAACAAATTCTGGAATTGTATTGAATAGCATAGGTTTACATTTTAAAATATATTATATTTTAATTTTGTTTTGCTACTAGTAGATATTAAAAAATAACTTTTTTTTGTAACTAGGCTTGATATTAATAAGTATCTTATTCTTTATAGTTTTGTGGCAAACATGAATTAAAATATATCATGGAGTCAAATAACATCCCTTTAAATTGTAGATGAATATTTATTTTGAATAAAAATACTAAACACATTTTAAAGCAAAAATGTATAACGTATAATGTCATATAGGCACCACAAATTGATTAATAATTTTAAGTCGGACTATTGGAAATAAATATAGATATTTTGTGGTCAGTATAATTAAAATGGTGTATGCTTAAAAATAACTTCCTATAGATGCACTGTAGAACATAGGGGTGTATATTATTTTAGAGATTTGTATCTTTTTAGCAGATTGTAGAAAAATCAACATCATAAAGTTCCCTTAATTAGTATTAAAATTCTTTGTTAGGGTAAATGCTATCAGGAAATGATTTTAATAAACTCCAAGTATATTATGTTTTCAGTCAACAATGTAAGTAAATATTCAACAATATTATTAGTGATACTTTATAGGTATTGATAAGAGCTATCCAAAGAAACCTCTTCACATCACATAAATGCGTGTGAACACTTGAAATTAGAGCAATTAATAGCTTTCCTAGTTGCCATATAAAGCCCTTCCTATGAAAATTGGACTGTAGATAGGTGTCATGGTCTTGAAGCTATGACGCTGACATATCAACATATATTCAAGCTATTTTATTAACATTGGTAAAATGGGCAAATATAAATACAAAATGTTATTTTCAAAACGTAGGGGGTCTATTATTTTTAACCAAAGTTGAAAAACGTTTATGGAAAAAGCTAAGGAAATCATTTTATTTCAATTTTGTTTAATGTTGTGAACTGGCTATCTTTAAATTTATCTCACGCTGATGAAGTAATAATGGTATTACCTAGTACCCCCAGTAAGAATGAGGGGTAGTTAACAAGAGAGGGGTGACCTGGTGGTCTAGGGGTAAGGTGTTGGACTTCTGTGCTGGCGGCCGGAGTTCAATCCCCGGTCCCGGTACAGATTTATCTGATTTCCAAACCCTTCCTTCACCTCTGACAAGACATCTTGTGAATGTGGGGAATACCAGGCCTCCACCGTGGTTCGGATTCCACGTTTAACTGTAGGTCCTTTATTTCATCTCACGATCACCACACATTAGCGTAAGTGCGTATAACCCGAACGGGTAGTAAGACGCGGTGCTAATAATGATAATGATAATGAACAAGAGAGGATGTATTGGAAGAATATTGGTATTACTGAGTACTCCCAGTAAAGTTGAGGGGTAGTTAACGAGAGAGGCTGAATTGGAAGAACTCTCTCCCACCCAATGCGGTCAGCGCCCCAGAATTCACCTCAAAATCATCGATCGTTGAAACACTCCTTTTTATAGAAATATATGCTTTTCCTTTTAGTTTTCTGAGAGAGTTTCTAAAACCTTCATCTGGTCTACAAGTGGAATTAAACAGCTGGACCTGATTCAGTAAGGGTATGAAACTTTGCAAGAAACTGCATCAAATTTTTTTTTTACGTTTATTTTAAATGCTTTCTATTTATATTTAATTACCCTACTATGTTTAATGATAAGATTTATGAACAGTAAATGTATGAGTTTCTATTTATTTATTTTACTTGTACATCTCTTGATTGATTAAACATTGATTTAAAATTTTGATAGAAATATTTGATTAGTAAATATATAGGTACTAGGATTGGGTGTATTGTACTATAGATGATATTCTAGATTAAGTTAGTTTGAAAACTATTTTATTCAACTAGAAAATAAGACCTTTAAGTTTAAATTAGTATAATCTTAGGATTAGTTTATAATCGATTTTGTCTAAGTAATAAAGATCTAAATACAACGCTAGGTTTCACTGTTCAGTTTTGGACGTACTCCCTTTGATTAAGCTAGTTTACAATTAATAAATGTTTAGGTAGGATTAGGTGGACAGTATTAGACGTACCCTCCCTGATTAAGTTAAAATTCTTGCTAACCAATTATAAAATATCTAGGTGTTACAGCTACCTAGGCGTATACTATTAGATGCATTTTCCTAGGGCAAATAATTGATTTTCAAATCCTGCTATTTGATTGTCGAGTAAACAGATGTACAAATTAAATATGTCTATAACCAGAGTTCTAGCTAGTACTGTACACTCATCCCTTGCGTCTAAAATATAACCTCTATGTTTCGAAGTTGTATCTAAAAAATATAACGAAAAAATAATTATAAAGTTAAAGAGAAATGATACACCTTTCTAACATCGCACGTTTTGAAATTAATTTGTAAACTTAAACGCATATTTTCCCCTACCAAAGCTAACTAAGATATAAGTCAAAATATAGAAACAACAAAAGTCAATTTTGAAAAAAAAAAAATCCAGGAAGAGGTATCGGATATATTCACGTCAAGTTTGAAAGAAAGGCTTAGCAGAAAAAATAAGGGTGCCTTCACCCCCGACTTACCCACTCTCTCCCTCTTTTCATGCAAGTCTTCCTTACCACCCCTTAGATCTCATTAACAGCTCGTCACTAATTACTGGCAAAGAGATTGCGCGATCCATCCCCTAACCTCCTCCCTCCCAAACAAACCAGCCCCTATATCTCTGGTAAGGTAGGGGGAGAAAAAATAAGAAAGAAATGAAAGAAAAAAATTAAGCCTGAAGGAACAGAACATATACACTCGGCAAACGCATCAAATATTCAACCCCTTTAAGATTTTCAGAGAAATCCCATGGATGGTTTTTTTTTACCCTCTCCTGTACTCATCTTGTTTTGTGACACTTCCAACCCTTTTCAAAATAACTTCTTTAAGATATCACTGTGGCTAGGAAAAAAATAAGAAATGAAAAAGTTTGTCTTAAAATAAAGGACCTGTCTTCATTTATATTTATATTTTTTCTACATTCCAACCTTATTAATTTCAATTTCTTGTTTGAAAATGTTTTTCATGGTGTCTTTGATTGAAATAAGAAAATTAATTGGATAACTTGTATATTATATCTAAGTAAAATATAAAATAATATGTTATCAACCTAAAATAAAAAATACGTTGGTCTTAATATAAAAGTGTTTAAAAATGTATTAAAGAGACATAAATTATTTATTTAAAAATATATTGTTTGTATCTCATTAAGATATTCAAATGTATTTTATATTGAATGCTTACTTTTTTCTTTTTCAGTACCACGTCTTACTACCCATTCTAGCTATAAAATTTGCATGCGTACTGAATCTTATATAAAGGCATCAGGGTTTTTTCAGTGTGCTGCGTCTAATTACATGTGTGGTTTAGCCACATATTTACACTACTAGAGTATAGGCGAGAACGATAAAATTTAGAGAAAGTATACCCTAATTTTCTTGTGAATAAAAAGGTAAATTAATAAGGAAAACCAATCTTAGCACTTCCAGCTGGAATCACACCTCGACCTTCTTTTAAACAATGAGAAGGATATTTCTATATTTGTTCATACTCATATTGTAGCTGGTGAGCTAAAAGAAAGGTTCCAGTCAGAAATATGAAATATAAATTTCTACCAGCTTTAATTTATATTATGTTGTTTTTTCCAGCGCTAGTATTGAAAAAAATGATAAAGTAAACAAAAAGCAGCCTAATTTTTAGTCGAGTTCAGATTTAATTGTTTAGTTTATTGAAAGAAAATACTTTTTCAAGAAAACGACTATAAAAATGGTCAAGTCTACAAAACTCAAATTTTCTTCTAAAAAATGGAAAAAATAAGAGTTTATTTCAAATTTTATCCTTTGATCAGAGCTCTTTTTGGAATCTATTTATTTTTAAAGTTACCTTTTGCAATGTCAGGGAGGTTAGTTTTTCAAAAGTAATCCAACAAATTTTTATTTTTTAATTTCCACAAAATATTTTGAATAAATATACATGTCAAATTGGCTTACTTTTTCTTTCATGTAGAAAAGTGCATCGTTGCTGTTGATACATGGAGACCTATTATTTTCCTAAGTTCATTTCAATCCTTTGCCATGGTATAGCGATATATTTCTACAATTAATTCCTACCCTTCCAGTGGTACCACCACAACAACTCATAAAAGCCCCTGCTGGCTCTAAGTTGACCGCTTTAAGTACTTGCATGGCTGCAGTATATGAACCACTTGCAGAGAGAACAAGGGGGTAATAAAGGGATGAAACAGGGTGACCCTAAATCACGTACATACCATGGGGTTGAATTATAACTTCACCCTAATTTTATGTGCGATTTTAGTTTTTGGGATTAAACTGTGGTCCCTAAGCAAAAGGTTGTATTCTTAGAGCTGTTGTTAAGCTCAATATGAATTAATTTTACGGAGGACTAGCTACCATAAAAGTTACATCTACCACTGGACATCAAGAACTATCACTATGAACTGAAATCTTTGGTAACAAGACAAAGGCACACAGGCGTATAAACTTACACTCTAACTTAACCTAGGACATCAATACTTAATATTATCACTTATAACTATCATATTTGAGAAGGATACACATAATGCAAACCCCAAAATATGATAGCTTCCAGGAGTAAAACTAGTGTATCTTATAGAGGTAGTCATGGTGACCTGGTGATCTAGGGGTAAGGTGTCAGACTTCTATGCTGGCGGCCGGGGTTCGATCCTCGGTCCCGGCACAGATTTATCTGATTACCAAACCCTTCCTACACCTCTGACAAGATATCTTGTGAATGTGTGGAATGCCAGGTCACCACCGTGGTTCGGATTCCACGTTAAACTGTAGGTCCTTCATTTCATCTCACAATCACCCTACCATTACACATTAGCGTTAGTGCGTATAACCCGAACGGGTAGTAAGACGCGGTGCTAATAATAATAATAATAATAATAATATAGAGGTAGTCAGCCATCTTGCCAACTCATTCAAAAAAGACACGCCATATTACCTTGAACACAGCTTCCCTCCCCTTACAAATCCTCTCACGCACCGCAAATAAACCGGAATAATATGATTGAGCCTAAATAAACACTATTGGGGTCCTTCAAACAAAACACAATCACTAAGAAAGTATCGGTGCAAAAGAACACCCACTCCTTCTCTTTTCTTCGTCTGAAAAAAATAAATTGCTTTCCACACGCAAGATCACGTCCCTCAGACAATATGGCAAACTTCCCCCACAAAGTGACTTGGCGAGAAAACTACTCTTGATGATAATACATTTCAAGATTAGCACGCGCTCATTTAATTTTGTCCATTAAACCCTTTGGCATAAAACGAGCCACCTAAAATTATATTTCCACTTCGTTCCATACATTATATCCTTATATCTAATAGGTGTAAGGATGTGGTAGGTTGAATTTGGATGAAGTCTACCAAGCATTTGCATGGAATGAGAGTGGGAAAACATTCAATTACTAATATCATCATCACCGCGTCTTACTACCCGTTCGGGTTGTAGGCACTTACGCTAATGTGCAATGTTAGGGTGATAGTGAGATGAAATGGAGGACCTACAATTTAACATGGGATCCGAACCACGTCGGAGACTTGGCATTCCACACATTCACAAGTTGTGATTAATACACGAAACCATTACAGAGTTAGGGGAAATTCATATTGGCAGACCTGGCCAAAATTTGAAACTTGACGTTTATCATCACCGGCAAACTAAACAAGACGAGACTAATACCTTTGTCTGAATGTATATTACGCTTTACTTTGAAAATTGTAATTTTAGGTCTTAACTCCATTCCACTGTAATAATTATAATTAAAAAATAAATAAAGAATGTATTCATTTACCCGCCTAATTTGTTCCCTGTTAGATTGGATAAATAATATTATATAAGCCTATAGGAGATTAAATTCACTCTCCCAGCTCACTCCTCTGGATGGTTTATTATCGATAGTCACTACTGGAAGTTTTCACCCTTCACAGCCTTATAGCATAATTTTATAGTAAAAGTATTTGATAGTCTTTTTCATTTTCCTGAATCTTTATGTACTATGTGAGTTTCTTTATCAGTAACATTAAGGAATAAAAAATCATCCATAAATTAGCACTTACAATAGCTAGTGACTCCATTATGACAGGTTTCCTCATGTCATTAGAAGTAAGTGGTACCAGCTTTGTGATTTATATATACAAGAAAGTTGACTGAGGTGATTTTTTGCCTGTGTATGACTACTATTATTTTTAATTAAGTGAAAATCAAACTTAAAGAAACTTACAACTGTTTGGAAGCAACAGATAATAAAACATATAACAAACTTAAGTAAGCATGACGTACAAGGTTGAAAGGTTTTGCCCTCACCCACCATATGCCAGTGGGAAGTCAAAACGTCTTCTCATAGTTCACCCCATCCCCCTCCCCTTCTTAATGATACTAACACCAGGTTGTAAGTCCGTTACAAGCAAACGTAAAACGACCATCCCCCTTTTTCTCTCACTGATAATATAAACAATAGAATGTGAGAAACTTACCGGTTCATATTAAGACATATGGCACATAATCCGGTGCACGCATGTATGGGACTTTGCTAGCGTATGTCTCCTTCCCCTCCTTCTCCCTTCCCACCTCTATTCTAACATAACATCTAGCAAAACATTAGGTTCTTTTTGGGTTTTTTTTTCCAGGGTTGCTACCGTTTTCCTATTACAAAATGCCCTGTGTTTTCAAAGCTTTTCAGAAGGAACTCTAATTTTTTCATACAGCTAAGATTGAAATATAAAATTATCAAATTTCATTTTTCAAGAAATTGAATGGTTTTAAGTCCTGTCATTGATGTTTAAAAAAAACAGTTTTATTTGCGCTTGATGAGAATTCTTCAATCCGTTGAGTTTGTTCTGTGTAAGGGACACATTATTTCAAGCTTGTAGTTGTTTTAAATCCACAAATAGTTCTGAATTTTAGTGAAATGCCTTGCATTTTTCTCTGGCTTTCCGAACCCAAAAAGTGAACTGTGCTTTCCTTACTCTACCGGTTTTCCATGTGCTTGGCCGCCCTGCTTTCGTTCACACTTGAGGTCACAGCCCAAGGTGTTCTAATACTGTCTACGACATATGCTTTGGTGATTGTGGGTGGTGGAAGTCATTAGCTGTGAACTATTGGTGAGGGACAGATGTTAAGAAAGATGACCGTTAGGGAAAATTTGCTTGACACAACTATTTCTCCATAACGTCCGTTTTTTTAGAGGCAACGACTCAAGATTCAAAACGGCCAAACATATGTTCTTGAATAAAGTGGCGCTTCTATATTGAAATATTAATGTTATTTGTATTTCTCTCTATGTTCTGCGTCCTACTACCCGTCCTGACTAGCCTTATATACGAACATTATAATAGTTGAAGGGGAAAAGGGTAGAGTTTATTGGAAGTGTACCCTTCATTTGAGCTAAGAGAAAGAGGAATAAATCTTTTAGGGGTGTAAAAAAAAACCCACTACACCCGTCCTGGATTTGAGCTTCATCCTCTCCATCACCACAAAGCTCAGTGTATTTCAAGACTGACACCTTAGATCAGATGATCACTAATGTGGCTGACTGGTCCGTTCAAAAATGTACCATGTGTTCAAACATCACAATACTCGTGGTAAATTAAGAGCTGGCATATTAGTTCTTGGAAAATAAAAGTCGTTCTCCTATCTCTAAAGTTGATGAGATATCAATGTATACAGCAATCAATGGTGGTCAAAAGCTCGAATGAAAGGAACTTTACAGGAGCATTCAACCGCTATAGTTCTCATCGTTATCGAAGTTGAAACTACTGCTTGGTAAAAGAAAATGAGAATGCTAGATAAGTACAGAAAGCCACTAGGCTTATTTACCTACGTAGCCTTGGGGCTTAGTGTGTGATGTTCCCTAGTAGCACCCTCTCTTTGTTACAACTCCATTGCAATTTTTACTTCTCTATGCAGCGGAGGGGAGGAAAAAACATACAAGCTGGAATGAGGGTTCGACTCATGTTGAAGCCTTTTTCACGTAGTTTAACCGATGGAATGTATACATGGGATACAACTTATCTCCAGTCAATGGACATGAGATCGATTCCTTTTTTGGTTTGCAGGATCTCTTTGAAAGGATTGGTATAGGATAACCAGCGTAGGAGTGGTGGAAACTGAGAGCCAGCGGAAGATTTTCATTGCAAACATTGGTTGAAAGTCGCTAATGTTAACACTATTTGGAAATAATGTGATTTTTCATGAGTAGTTTAAATAACAAAATATATTAATATAAATACATTGTTTACGTGGTCATGGTAACATGAGATAAATAGTGTAATTAATAATGAATTAAAAAGTATAATATCAACAGTTCATCTGTTATAACTGTCCATAAAAATGTATACCCTAAATAAATGATTTTAATTTCTCAAATAAAACGCCATACAAAATATTAGTGTCAAACTATATAGATTAATTTCTGCAAACAAACGATTTAATGAATGAATACCAGTTGTTAACACGTGATTAGTCACCAGCCAGGTTAGTTTCGTTAATGCACGCACCATTAAAAAAAAATAGTCAACCTTCTACAAACTTTCGTATTGAAATAATTTTAAGTTAATTACAAAGCTACTTGCCAAATAAAAGAAAAATCCAAAAGGGTATTTTCATAACAAAAATGTAATAACTTTAATACACACTCTTCTTTTAAATTAACACCTAAAACCAATAATAAAACCCTGTATGTGTACTTACATTGGTAACATATGGTTTTGCAGATCATGTGGTTTGGTGTAGAGATACATGAGGTTTATCTGGTAACTTTTGCAAGCTGTCAATTACCAACAATCCTAAGCTGGATAATCCATATACGATTCACTCGCTGGGTTTGTCTATAATAAAGGGTTGGTAGGGTGTGGCTTAGACCACTCCGGCAGGCAAGGTGGGATATGTCCTTTTTTGGCAGGCAATCAGATCTCCACGTAGATGCTTCTTAACTTACAACCTTGGATTAATTTAATTGTTGATTTATTGCGATTGTTTGTAAGGAACACTTAACAAAACAAAACAATAAAAAAAACATTTAAACTTATTTAGGCTAAAACAACACTTAAAGCTAAACACCCAGAAATATATTTCCCTCTTTACGAAAAAACCTCCTCGCTTATGGATACCAATAAGAAAACTTGTTTCATTTAAGGTGGAGATTATTTAAGTTTTTGTCAATACTTGTGTCGGTTCTGCTACCGAAATACTGCTTACCTAGATTAAGTTAGCTTTTAAGTAAATATTCCTATGGATGTGTTAGTCCTATTGCAAATATATTGCAATTTTTAATCTTAATGTTAGGTCTGAAGTGTTGTTCTTTTCTTTTAAGTTAGTCTATTGATCATGCAACAATATAACCAGTGGAACAGTAAAAAACTTTAAATACTAAAATGGAATTAATGTACCAATTTCTTCACTATTTTCTATTTATGTTCAATCCAGTAGTGTTTAAAAAAATTGCTAAAACTTCCCAAATCTTAGACATCATTTTCCCCCCGTTCTTAGAGAAAATAATATTGTGAATATGTATTTATTTTCCTCTCAAAACATCAGCAAGTGAACTTGAAAATAAAGACATCGTCACAAAGCAAGGAACGTTCGCCGGCTTTGTCGTGAAAAGATAGAAGGAAAATAAAAAAAAAAGTCCCCCTGTCATCTTCTGCAACCACTCATAACACACGCGTCCTCATCTCCGTCTTACAAGACTCCCAGGATATAAGGACTTGTCGAGGTGGAATAATACATTTTTCATTGGTTTTATCTAACAGCCATCTTATTAATATAAATAATAATTGAATATAACGAGATACAAACTAGTTAGTGTTAAATAAGAGAGTAAGCTACGCTTAAAACTATTCGGACAGCATCATAAGAATGCTAATTTTAAAAATTTCCTGGTATGTGATACATCTCATTCTCCCCCAAACCCAAACACAAGTTATAGGGAAAAAAAGAGACACAAATTAATTAAATCATAGTCCCTACTTCATAAAAACATGAAATAAAAAACACTAAAACAAGTGTTTTAGTTATTCATTATAATATAGGATGACGTAGTGTATTTTTTATTTATAATCTTATATCATATACATGTATATACATTTTAAAGTTTTGAAATCCCCGGACATAATAAGCCCAAAAGTATAACTTTTTATGTATTTTATATATACAACGCTATAAACAGATATCTCACCATCTTTACCGTTTTGTATTAAATTCTTGGCACAAGAATGATTAAAATCAGGTAAGTTATGTCAGTGTTCTTCGCAAATTTGCAGATTTGGAGTTAAAATTATTAGTTAACACTAGTCTTTGATTTACTAATTCGTGTTTAAAGAATAACTGCAAAAATATCATAAAATTCTATTGAATTTTAAAATTCTTCCTGACTTCTTCCTGACAACTTTCCCTATCCCTTTCCAGGGCCGTAACTACCACCAGATCAGTGGGGCAGTGCCCCAGGGCCCCCAAGAACAGGAGCCCCCCCGAACGAGGAGGATTTTTTTTTTTTAAATTTTGTACGAAAGCAGACCAAAGCTTTATTCAAACGCATATCATCTCAATATATTTAACTCTCACTGTTTTCCCTTGCCAAGCAATTAAAACTTTCGCTATACGAGACTATTAACTTTTATAATGAGCCTTTAAACCTGCCAATACATCATACGAAGCATACGAGGCATACGACATACGATATTAATAATGTTTTAAATAATAATATTTCTGTCTTTTATCTTAATGATCCAAAGTGTATTGTAGTACTATTATATTTTGTATGTGATGTCATTGGCCCAGTTTAATTGTAAAGAACAATTTGCAATTTAACTTTAAAAATATTTTACCTTAAGGCTAACACTTACCTTAGTCATATATCATGATTTTATACTAAATTCAATATTATTTCACTGGCTCAATAACATTCAATAACTAACAACACACATCAACAAAAACTTATTAAAAGAAAGTGGAAACATGGGATTTAGAGGTGGGAGGGAAAAGTATAAAAAAGGGGGTTACCGTTGTTATCTGTTGCCCCAACGCACCCAAGCCTCTAGTTACGGTCCTGGTCCCTTTCCCTTAAATAAAGGATTTAAGTGCCTTGAAATTAAACGTACATAAGATATTGAAAATACTAGCTATTTTAAATTGCTCCAATGCATTAAATAAAATTATATATTTTCTATTAAAACTAATATTTAATTTAACGTAAGATAAAATTAGGGTAAAACCACATAGTTTGTCGCATGATTTGACGTGTCTTTCTTGTGTATTACTGTA
Source organism: Timema monikensis (assembly GCA_902151445.1). Taxonomy (NCBI): domain Eukaryota; kingdom Metazoa; phylum Arthropoda; class Insecta; order Phasmatodea; family Timematidae; genus Timema; species Timema monikensis. The sequence goes on from CABFVZ010000100.1 coordinate 219,046, forward strand.
TAGCTGGTGAGACGCAGATTGGGGTTCGAATCTCGATTAAGTGTTATGGTGATGGTTTTCCCCAAACGGATTCCACTCTCCTTCCTCGCAAATGCGAGTGCAATTACTCTCAAATTCTATCATCCAAATTCATATTCCACTAGCGTCATTAATAACCTGAACAGACATTAAGATGTGGTTGAAAACAAAACTATCCCCTCATTCTGCAGGATACCAACCTTCACGCTGTATCTCCATATCTTGACTTGTTTTCTTCATACGCTAACCAATTCGCAATTTTTCCCCCCATCATTTCTCTTCAGCCTTCCTGGTCTATGCAACCCTTTTCCTCTGTACCCCCTTTCACCCCCTTGGCTCGTTCTTAACTGCCAAGAGATTGGGAAGAGGGAGGGGGAATATGTGTAGAGATGAAGGAATAAGGGAAGAGACTTGAGCCCATTGATTCATGAGCTAGGGAAAACAGAGGAGGTTGTGGGGGTGGGGGGAAAAAAAGAAGCAAAAATCAATACGAAAGCAAGCAAGCCTTTAGCCTTCCTTCCTCCCTCCCCCTCCCCGACGTACTTAGAAAGGTACTGCAAGTACACAGACTTTTCATGACGAGGGAGGTACAGCATCACACATAAAAAACATCACTCTATGTACATGCTTACTCGCACCACAACTTTATCACATGCTAGGTGTATTTACATATTTACACTACTAGTATGAAGAGGAAAAGGGTAGAATTTAGATAAAAGTGGCCAACATTTGCATGGCAGGAGGGTTGGAAAATCTATCTCAGTACACAGGGCTGAAATACGAACTCCCACTTCATTGTGACAAACAAAAAAGTCACAAACCCATTAAAAAACAAAAATACGGTTTTAAAATATCGGACTAATTTTTCTTATAAAACCAAAAAGGAGAATAAAACATAAGAAAGACACAAGTATGAAACATCATCTTACTCCGTATTAAGTTCAATAAAACCTAATATTCACAAATTTGTTTTCCAATGAGTGTGTGACCTGTATCTACACTAGAAAACCGATTAAAGAAATGTAATATCCCCATCGTGAATTGTATTCTACCCATAATCTACTTTCTTACGTAAAGTGAGCATGTTAATTTTGACATTTTTATAAAATGTATCTTGAAGTTTTATGTGCCCCAAAACTCAAAAAGTCTGTGCCTTCCAATTCTCTTAACCACACTTTGTCTGTCTGTCTGAAACTGAAGTGTTTTTTTTTATATTATGTTGTATTTATTGTATTAAAGTAAAATTCCTGAACAGACTGATCATGTCAGTACACGAGAATTTCTATGAGCGAGAGCTAAAGAGCCTACCAATTTTTCCTGTAAAAGTATTTTCACATACCTTCAAGGGTCCTCTTACATGCCACAATCAACATGGTACCGACGCATTTTACTTCCCCTAGGAAAGTAGTTGTGATACAGATTTTTTTTCGTTCAAGAAAAATCCGTTAACCTCGGTTTGGTTTGAACCCATGATCATCGGATCCTTAGGTGAGCACGTTACCCCAAGACCACTGAGGTCAATGTAAAGTGGATTGATGGATTTAGTCAAACTTTTTTTTAATCTTATATGACCATACCAGTACCAGGATTTTAATTCTAATTCTTTATTAATAACTGACTTTTGAAAATTTATAAATGTTCGGAAAAAGATCAAACTATTTTTTTTCAAAATATGTATAAATATAGGATTTTGCATAATAAGTAAGAATGAATGTTGGTTTTTTATTTAAAAAAAATTAAGGATGAATAATAATTTAATGATAGTATTTTTTTTTAAATAGCCGAAACAATTTTGTTTCAAATTTATATCTGAACAATGTGATATATGATTAAAAAAATTATGATTTTTTCCAAAGGAAACTTATTTAAGGGTGATGTACTGATGGCCGATTATTGACAATTTTATTTTAAACTTTTATAGAAGATATGAGAAGGTATGTACGATAATTTTGTAGCGTTTTATTTACTCTTTGCCGAGGTGAGTTTTCTTTTCTTGATTTCCTACCATCAGTTTATTTTTCCTCATTACTAAACAATAAATCAAGTCAATGACGTTGATGTAATGTCGACCTTTTTATGAGGCAAAGTGTACGCCGGTCAGGAAGATTTTCATGAGGAAGAGAAGGTTAGCACAAGAAAAGAATCTGGTTTGTAGAAGTAGGATGCTGGGCAGAAAAGGGGAGTAAGGGGATGGGGAGGTTGGTTTTGTGCAAGCCTACAAGGGTGAAAAGTGTGTTGAGGGTAGGAAAGAGAAGGAGAACACGGAACGAAGAAAAGGTTAGTGAAAAAAGGGGTAAAAAGAGAAAAGGAAGATTGAAAAAGGAAACTTGTAAACAGAGTGAAAAGAACCAAAAAGTGAACTTGGCAGAAATGTGACTACGCTAGAATTTTTAAAGAGCTAAAAGAGGGGAGTAGAATTATTGTAATAGAAGATGGGGGGGATGTTAAGAGGGAGAAAAAGACGCCACGCGTTGAGACGCCATCGTGCTACTGGAATTGTACGTGTCGTGATGATTTGGCTTTTGTTTTGTTTTGCAGTTGACTGTACTCTATGACTTGACGAAGGTAGGTCGTTGTAGCTGCGCTATATTTATATACCCTTTTATTTTATTTACCTTTCTTCTTTCGTAAGTGGTAAATATATGTTTTACTACGAGCCTAAAAATAGCCAAGGCATTTGTAAAAACGTAGGGTACACTTCTTGATGTGAATGTAGGTTTCGAGGTTTTCGGTTGAGAAATTAATCTGGATGGACGGGAAAATGGAAAATGGGTGTAGTTGGGAGTTGGGAGTTGGGGGAATCATAGAGGAGGTTGTATACCTTGAATCCTTGCCCAAGTTTTTCAAATACTCACAAAGTAAATGGGAGCTCAAAAATAAATTTGATTACTTTCAAGGGGACATTTACTAGGCCTTATATGTTACATTTTAATAGCAAAACTAAAAAAATAACTTTACCCAAGACACTAATATCACATACACAGGCCTAGCTTCTGGGTACTTACAAAATGAATAGCAGGACTTTCAAACTAACTTAATTTAGAACAGTAGGTCTAGTACTATACATTCACCCTGATCTCCACAGTTAGGTTTTTTAATATTAAATATCACTGTCTTAGGTCAAGTTGATTTGTATTTCGTATGGTTGAATGAGGCATCTGTATAGAAAGTGTACGTGAATGACTATGAATAATGAAAGTAAAAAACATTCAATTCCTACCAAAAATAAAATCCGACGATAAACTCCAATTTTATATCTGTTCTATTAAACTTGTCCCGTTTTACTGAGATGCGCTTCCATCCGAGATGACGGAGCGCAAAATCCGGTTAAAAGAAAGCCGAGACCTTCAATCGAACACGGTGGGATCTAATTGCGTGTAGTTGGATAAAGTAATTAGTCTGTAACTAACAGATTAGGCTTCATTCCCCGTTCTTTATCCTCCCTTGTTTCGCATAACAAGATTTCTTCCCGCATCCCCCTCTTTCGCCCTCTCACATTTGAACAACGCAGTTACTCTCAGGGAACCCCTTGTATTTCATTTTACTCGAAAATAGCGCAGCGTACCTTATTTTTTCATTCGGTATATTTATCGTTAACTTTTCTACCTTATGAATACAGATAACCTCAGCAAGCGACTTACAAACCATCTAACTTAAACTAGGACAACACCTCTAACACAACGCATCTGGTTCTAGCTTCTAGATAACTATTTATTGGAAAGAAGGGTGTACAAACTAACTTAACCTAGGAGATTATGTCTAACACTACACATCCAGCTTTATATCCTAGATATTTACTGATTTCAAAGTAGGACTATCACACGTACTGGTGCTCGAATGCTATAAGACATTAAACTTGCGTTAGCGCATATTGTTGATAACAAGGAAGTTGGGGTTGGGATTCCGGCCGGATGTACTGAGGTGCTCCCCCCTCCCTCATCCCTTATGGTTTTCTACTCTTTCTCCATACAAATTACTAATACATTTACTCTAAATTATGCCGTGCTAATTCTTAGTTACCATCAATGCAAATGTGCGGATATCCTGTGCACATCACGTAAAAGAAATATCTCGTATTCGAATAGTAAATATATTGTTCAGTGCCACCAATAATCGAACTCACAGTCTGTGAATCACCATCTTAACCACGAATCGAGGCAGACAGGATCGAAGTATGCTATCCCACACCCAACTTCCAGCACCGAGAGATGTGCGATTCAGGTGTATTGAGAGAGAGAGAGAGAGAGAGAGAGAGAGAGAGAGAG
>CABFVZ010000100.1:225747-246024 GCA_902151445.1 Timema monikensis
CCGTGGTTCGGATTCCACGTTAAACTGTAGGTCCTTCATTTCATCTCACAATCACCCTTCCATTACACATTAGCGTAAGTGCGTATAACCCGAATGGGTAGTAAGACGCGGTGCTAATAATAATAATAATAACATAGGTCACCCCTTTGAATCCTTGTCAGGTTATGTGCACTTGTTGAGGTACTTGGGAGTGGGGGGCATAGATCACCCCTTTGAATCCTTGTCAGTTAGTATGAGTATACACTTTACAAGTTACTTGGGAGTCACAGGCCACCCTTTAGTGTCCTTGGTAGTTAGTATAAACTTGTTGTAGAAATAGTGTGATCAGTATTTTTTATTGGTACGTTGGGCACAAAATTAGTTTAATCTTATCACTTCAACTCACTACCTATTCAAGTTTTATGCCTATTTACTAACTACTCAAATGTGTCAGGGATAAGAATGGTTGCCCTTAGAGGGATTATAACCACTTTTGGATGAAAGGAGAGCGTAACCCATTTAGTAACAACCATTAGTCCATCCTAATGGGACTCGAACCCTGAGCTACCCATCATCATCATACTGTTACAAGAGTGACACTTTAGACAGTTTGACCACCGAAGTGGGTATGAGCTATTATTTAGATTAATTACTAAAAAGACTAATCAGTGGTATTCAAACAACGCTTTTAGAAGTAACTCAGCATAAAATTACATGATTTACAAGCTTACCTAATTCAAGAACAAACCAAACAGCCAGTCCTCTTGTCATTTCACTCGTGACTGAAAGTAATCATAAATTTTCGACCATTAACATCGAACCCGAGACTCTTATATTAGTTCGTAGACGAGTCTGTGAACTGGTTTTTCATGATTTTTAAGTTCTTGTCCTCATTAACATCAACAGATGCGATGGTAGAGCATTTTGATACATAATATAGAGTAAGTTTTAAGAAAAATAAGCTCTGGTTCGCTTGGAAAGAGAATATTAAATCGCACCCAGGAGATAAATTACCCCCAAGGAACATCATCATGGATGGTGCCCCATTCTTCAGGGTCATATTTAAATAGCGTACACTTAAGTATCCCTTTGAGGTATACACGCAAACTAAGGCGTCAGTCTCACCTTTATCAGGTTTCTTGTGTTCGAGTTTCGGCTAGGTGTAATGAAGGTATTTTTTCATAAATTGTTTCCCGCGCAGATTCTACTTTTCTCCTTACCACCTTATTAATGTAAATAGGTGGATAGTCTGGAGAGATAATAAAACACGGGAGTGATAAAAGAAATACAGAAAAGCTTACGATTCGTCATTAACTTTTTCTAAATTAAACCCCAGGGGATAATCTTCTCCAGATCTCGGGATGGTTTTATTTCTTCCCTCCTGAAGAGTAAACAAATCGTTGACAAAGACTTGGTGATTTCCTTGCGGTCCCATTACTTCCACTCCTCCCCTCGGTTATTACCTGGTTGCGGCCCGAAGTGAAAATGGGGCTATCGCGTGCGCCCGTGTTGAAGGGGTGTATCGAACGGAAGCAATGACGGGGCAAATAACGTCCCCCTGCCCACTATAACGCCTTAAGAATACTTGGTTTGAAAGATTTATTAGCACTACGACAGGAAAAATCAAGTGATTGAGATGATCTGACCCATTTTCTTATCTGTCAGTCGGGGAACTTCTCCTTATTGCACTTTCCTTTACTTATCAATGCAATTATTCATACTGGTGGCCATATGGGAATAGATGTTGGACTCGTCTCCTACTTGGATGGGGTACAAGTCATGGACGTGTAGTTTTCTGTGCCTCATAAATTTACTGCCTGACCGGGCTACCCATCTATATCCACAGTAAGGAGGTTTGCGTGAGAATACTATTAAAGTAAGGATATCAGCACTTGCTTGGTGAGAGAGGGGGAAACCACTGAGCCCTGAATATCCACCCCCCACCCCCACCTAGCACAACAAATCAGATCATTCAATACGGACGCCTCTATCAACATTCCAGACAGAAAGGGTGTTTTAGTTTAAAGTCCATTAATAAAATATTGGTTCAAAACGTATTTAAAATAAAACGTTAATTCTACTTGTCGAATATGTAGCAGAATGATTAAACAAAGTCCTACCTATCCCCACGCTATTTAATCTAATCAAATTAAATGTACAAAATTAAACGTTTATAATGGCCTAAAAATCTCATCCTATTTATAAATAACTGGTATGACCCAATCGTAAAACTATTTTCATATAGTAAATAATAGTTTGGAACTATTGTGTCAAAAAATAGGTAATCAATAAACTACCCTTAAATGAGTTTTTTACTATAAAACTTGTACACGGTGCTATTTATCATGTTCATTTTGAACAAAGCTTACATTCAAAGTTTAAAAATTAGTAACAAAAGCTCCTTGAGGTATGGCCATATAAAATCTCATTAATATTTAGCTCGAACGAAATCCTTCCAACCACTATAGCCCCAAATACAGACAAACAAAATTATAAAATCTAATTTTTTTAATTCGGGGGGGTTATTAAACATTAAGATCCTTTTAATCTCAAGGTGGAAAATATTCTATATTACAATAATTTCTTTATGTGAATAAGTAAGGAATAACACTTTTTTTTTACTCATAACATTTTAAGTTTAACATTCATATTTTAGAGCCAAAACATGGACTTTTTTTAAAATTAAATATTAAAATTGGTATTTTATTTTAAATTCATGAAACATTATTTCTCCTTATAATCCGCTCATTCATTTTTTCAGACACAAATGTTTATAGGGCCAATGACAAGTTCTTTTTTATTCCTATCCATAGTTTTTTATTGATAAAATAATAAATATATGCGTCACATATTAATAAAGGTGATCCACGTTTCCCTTGAAGATAAGTTTTATTGTTCTCTTTCTCTCGTAAATATTTGATCTGTTCCACAGAAATTCTTGACGTTTCCCAGATATGAAACAATGTGTGAATGTATGAGTGTGCGGGTTTTATTTCTCTTAGCATGTGGCCCGGCTAGTAGATAAAAAGGTCGCGCCTGATATTGACCAATACTCTTCGCCTTTAACACACGCACAAAAGAAACACTTGCCACGCCCCTTTCCAGATATGTTCGCATGTCACAAAACTTTGATGATCACCCCCCTCTCCCCCTTTTCTGGCACACACACACATGTTGAACCTTGTACATGGTACTATCTTATCAGCTCAGCTATCGTAAATATTAATACATTAAGAACCATTCGTGGTCAGAATAAAACATTGTTGAGATAAAGAGTAAAATCTCCTCCCCACGCACCCCCCCCTTTCAACCCTCCCTTTTTTACACTCAAAAACTTGCTTCAAATTTCACGTGACTGTGGAAACTATCATTCAATCTAGGGCCGAATGTCCACTTCAAAAACTTTCAAGGGTGTATTAAAATAAACGTACCTAGAGTAGCCAACATTGACTGAAGGTAAAGCTAAAGGTACAGGTAAAGAAGGCCCACAGATGTCAAAATTGACCCCATCAGTCTAAAGCAACAGCCTTGAGTAAGTCTTGATAGCCATTTAATAAATATATGGTATAGGGCTCTGTCTATGATATTATAGTACTGACCTAGGTTAAGCTAGTTTGTAAGTCCTCATATCTAAATTAGTAAATATATAGGAACTAGGGCTGATTGTGTGGTACTATATGTACTGTCCTAGGTTAAGATATTGTAATTCGTGGTATTCAATTAGTAAATATATTATAATGTTCGTGTTGGGGGTGTGATAAGATTTACTGTTAAGCTAGTTTGTAAGTCATTTACTTCTATAATTATATGTTTAGAAAGTGAACATAAAAACACAGACACCCTTCTTTACCAAATAAAAATAAATATATATTTTTTCAAGGGTGCTCGGCCCTGCCTTTTGTTTGGCTTATAGCAACATTAGGTTATTTTATTCGCCAACTCCCCCAAACCCCGAGCAACAAACAAAAAGTCAGTCATGAAAAACACTTAAAGTTGACAAAGGAAGAAGAAAATGTAACCATGGTCTATTCCTCTACTTCTTCCATAAATACTTACTCCCATATATACATCGTTATTGTTTACCCACCTTTCACTATCAGCGGACAAGGAAAATTGATGTGCTCTTTCCCCGTTCCACCAACCGTTGGCTGTAAAGTCAGCAGTCATCCTGTCAGCGCTAACAGCCGTCAAGGTGAAAGCCCTTTCCCCACCTTACCTCCCTGCCCAACACCCTCACAAATGTCATCAAACATGTCCTCTTAACAAGAGTTTGTTTTTCTCCCACTTGGCGGGAGTTGTAAAATGACAAGCAGTGATTTCATCGTCGGCTTCTCTTTCACAAGTTTGGTTAAGTACGAAGCACACTTTTTATTTTTTAGTTCGAACGCTCAGTTTACAAGATTGAAGGTACAGATATGAGATTTTTTGTTGTTTAATTTTTCAATAACTTTCTCATAGAGTAAGTGGAGGGGGTGGGTGTATCCATGAAAACAGTATATATCAGGGGATAGTGTCAACATATACGGGAGATTATCTTGTCAACGAGATTTGGTTGACGTCATTCTGCAAAAAGAAAAGTATATAAGCTACATGGATGCGTGGCGTGGGGTTTGCCGATGATAAGAGATTTGGTCGTGGGCTTTGCATTCATATCTTGCCCCATACTTTATATTCAGGTGTTTGGGTAATATAGACTCGGCTGGACTAGGTTAGTTAAGCTATACATACGATAATGTTTATTGGTGCCACAAACCTCACTACAGTGATTTTTGGATGGCCGCAAGTCCCACTAAAAGATTGTTTGGCCACAAATCTCACTTCAATGGGTTTTTTTTAATGGCCGCAAGCCCCACCAAAAATATGCTTAGCTTAAAAGCTCATGACAATGTTTTTTTTGAATGGCTATAGGCCCCACCAAAAATGTTTGTGCCCAAACCCCACTACAATGTTTTTGGTATAACCGCATGCCTGACAGAAAAATGTCCAGCCGTAAATCCTAAGATCACAAGTCCCATGAAGAGCAAATATGTGTCTTGCAATATATCTGAAAAAGCGTAACCCCTCACATGCAGAGTGCATTTCGTACCTCCACATCTTCTGACTGCTAAAGGAGTTGTGTCCTTCACTAAAAGAGTCACTAGGTTTGATTTCTGCGATTTAATGATCCCAGAGAATTGTTATGTATATTCCTGCACCATTTATCTTCAAAGGTCTCGGAATAAACACTGTGCCAAGGCTATACGATATGTACTGTACATTAGGAGAGGCGGTAAAGTGACAGCAGACAGAAGAATCTGTATTACAGGCATTGACTGAACGTAACTAATGTCAACCTAATCAGAAATAATCATTGACAATTTAGTATAACTAGGAAAATGATAATTATTTTTGAATAGTTTGACATTAATGACTTTCAGCCAGTGTTCGCTCTAAAGAACCTTCTCCTAGCTGTATTCACCTCTCCTTCTGTAGATGGGGTATTTTTCCAATTTTTATAACTTTTAGCTAGATTAAAATATAGTGTTCAATAGACAATACAGACAGGAAAGGAGTCCTTGAAAATTAACTTTTAAGAAATAGCTTGGGATTTTTAACAGGTCTATAAAATTACCATTCCTTCCCTTGACTGACAATTCTTTACTTTGAAATCAACTACTAAGATCAAAATATTATACCAGTGAACATGAGACCCGATAATCTGGATAAGAATATATGTATGTTACGGTTAAAATTCCAATGTCAGTTGTCAATGACGATTTTAAAAGCTTTACAGACGTTCAGTTGTCCTTCAATATTTAAGTTCTGTTGTTCTTTTAATATATACTTAAAAATAAAATGGATATATGAGGTATATTTCTCATCCATAATCCTATAGCCTGAATACGCAGACAGGACATACGAGTAGTAAAGAACAGATCACTGTTAAGAGATCGTATCAATACTAATACTAATACATACTAATTCAGAGAGTATTTAAAAGTAGAATACTTCATGTATCAACGCACTGCAATGCACCAACCTCGGCGTGAAAGACTCTTTAATCTTTATTTTTCGGTGATCGTGATTTGAATAGATGATATAAATTCTCCTTGTATAGTGTGCTATTATTATTATTATTATTATTATTATTACTATTATTATTATTATTATCTTCTAGATGTGCCGGGACAGATGGAATTCCAAGTTTTATTGTTAAAGGCTGTGCCAGCATTTTTAGCCCTTTGTTAGCCTATATCTTTAACATTAGCCTGTCGAATGAAACTTTTCCTCTTACATGGAAACAATCTGTAGTCATACCTATTTATAAAAAAGGGGCAAAAACAAAAACTTGTAATTATAGACCAATTTCCCTCTTAAACTATTTCTCCAAAGTATTCGAGAAAATCATACATGAGCATACGTTCCACCAACTTAAAAATAAATTTTCAGATAATCAACATGGTTTTATAAAAGATAAATCTACTGCCACTAATTTAGTAGAATTTCTTGGGCATGGTGCCCTTAGAGTCTCTACCCAAGGTCAGGTTGATGCTATTTATTTTGACCAAAGTAAGGAATTTGACTTATGTCAGCATAGTATTATTCTCTCTAAAATGAGTAATTTTTGCCTTTCTTAATCATATGCAAATTGGTTCAGCAGTTATTTGCATGAAAGATCATTCACAAATAAAATTGATTCACACACCTCAAATACATTTTTAGCCCCCTGTGGCATACCACAGGGTTCTAATTTAGGTCCTCTTCTCTTTAATGTGTTTATTGATGACATAGGTAAATATTTGAACTCGTCTAGTTATTTACTCTTTGCTGATGATGTAAAATTATTTAAAATTATCAAATCAATTGCAGATTGTATAGAGCTACAAAATTATGTAAATGGTATTATACAATGGTCTTTTGAAAATGGAATGTCTATTAATACATCTAAGACCAAATCTATAACTTTTACTAGGAAAACTAATCCTTTCTTATTTACTTATAAATTGGGCAATGAAAACATAGTTCGTACCCTGTATATTAATGATCTTGATGTTCTTTTGGATAACAAACTTTATTTCCACTGTAATGTTGACCATGTAATTTCCTAAACATTGAAATTACTTGGACTTATTAAATTTATTACGTCATCATTTAAAAAGTTGACTGTTTTTTATGTCTGTACTACGCCCTGGTTAGATCTAAGTTAGAATACGCTACTGTTGCTTGGATTTCCATTACCTTAACTGACTCTCTTAGGTTGGAAAATGTTCAAAGGAAATTTGTCGCTGCGTGGTATGATAAATACTTTAGTAACCAGATTTATTATGATTATGAAAGAATTCGAAACCTCTTAAGGCTCCATACTCTCTTCCTGCGTAGACTTTATTATGTTGCCCTTTTTGTTTTTAATATATTCACTAAAAAAAATTATTTCAAATTTGCCCTTGATCATGTAGGAATAATATCCCTTCTCGGACTTCTCGTAATCCAAAATTATTTTTTCTCAATAGCTCTTATAAGGTAAGCCCTATAGGTCGTTGTATCCACAGCGCATATTCTAGATTTGTTGAATTCGACTTTTATCATAAAAGAAAAGCTAAACTCAGAGAGTTATTTAAGGAAATCCTTTATCAATAATTTATCACTAAGAGGTTCTGCCTATAATATCTAAATTTTACAATATTCTGATTTAGTTTTTGCATATTGTTAATGCTTTTAACCACCCTTTAGTTTTTTGTTATTATTGCTATTTTTTATTATTATCATTATGAATTACTTTTTTTATAACTAGTAATCATTATGTAACAACTATTAATCATTATGTAACATTATTTAGCCATTTTTGTTTATCTTATTTTCTCGTGTAAATATATGTATTTGTAAGATACTTGTGTACTTTCAGTGCTGGCCTGTTATAGGCCTTACGACTGTTTGCCAGCACTATAATAAAGGAAATTGAAATTGAAATGATTATTAGCAACGCATCTTACTACCCGTTCGGGTTCTACGCACTTACGCTAATGTGTAATGGTAGGGTGATTGTGAGATGAAATGAAGGACCTACAGTTTAACGTGGAATCCGAACCACGGTGGAGGCTTGGCATTCCCCACATTCACAAGATGTCTTGTCAGAGGTGAAGGAAGGGTTTGGTAATCAGATAAATCTGTGCCGGGACCGTTGTATAGTGTGATATTTAGCTTAAGCTTAATAGATAAGCTCAGATTTAGTTGTATTTTTAGCACCACGTCTTACTACATGTTTGGGTTGTACGCCTATGTACTAGTTACTGTAATGTTGTAGAGGCTAGGAAGGTAGAGTAAGTGCACCCACATTTGTTTGGAGGGAAAGTGTATAACCATGTAGGGAAAACAGCCTTCAGTACACCCGACCGGAAGGATCGAACCCCAATTCCCCATCATCTGTAGTCTAGTCTATTGCGAGTGTGACGAATTAGACTATGTGGCCACTGAAGCTGGTTTAGACCAAGTTAATTAAGTCTTAAGGTTTCTGGATGAGAAGGTTGAATATATAAACAACCTAAACGGTACTCTCCTTAATATAGGATGTGTAGAACGAAACAGGCATTTGTGGCATCTTGTCAGGATTTGAACACGGACCTCAGAGCGTAATTTCATGAGTCTAATCTTCAAAACACATACTGTTAGCACTGAGTTGGCCTAGATGTTATAATGGTATAGATTTAAACGTCACAATACCATTTTGGCTACATTGGTTAGCAAGTTGTTTATATACACTAATGGGCAGTTTATATCACCAGTTTTCTACCCTGTTAAAAATATTATTTATCTCTATTCTTGGTTTTTCTGTTTTAACACTAGCAATAATTAACTGCTGTACTACTAAAAGTTTCATAAAGCATTGGCGTTTGGCTAGAATCCAAATTGGTTTTATAGAGCCAAACTTCGGGTGAGTCTCAATGGAATAGCCGTGTAAATCCTTTATAAGTGTTTATTATTATATCGATTCACAATATTATCTAACTTTACAGATTTTTTTAAACCACGAAAATAGATGTTCACAATTATTTTATAATATGTTTAGCTAATACTAGCATCGCTAGTTTCACTATAACCTTCCTAAGACGCCAGAATTTCAATAGACTATATTGACGGAGCGACCATGGTTCGAATTTCCTTTGTGTGTACTTGAGGGGCATGATTTATCGCACCTGATCTATTGCTGTATAGCTTTCTCACACTTTATGTGTCGCCTTGTAGTTTTATCCAGTCCCCATCCACGCTGTGAGTGTATTTTTTTTTGTTCACCATATTCTTCTCAAGCCATGAAATAAACCTTGTAATAGGAGCTATGAAGAAAATTAAATTTTAAATAAATGGTTTCATTATTATTATTATTATTATTATTATTATTATTATTATTATCACCGCGTCTTACTACTCGTTCGGGTTGTACGCACTTACGCTAATGTGTAATGGTTGGGGGATTGTGAGATTAAATGGAAGACCTACAGTTTAACGTGGAATCCGAACCATGGTGGAGGCTGGAATTCCACACAGTCACCAGTTGAGATTAATACACGGTTTGTCATAGGTTAAGGAAGGGTTTGGCAATCAGTTAAATCTGTGCCGGGACCGAGGATTGAACCCCGGACCTCTAGCACAGTAGTCCGACACCTTACCCCTAGACCGTCAGGTCTCCCAAATGGTATATGTATGTTTAAAAAAATACTTTTTTTTAAGTCAACCTCTACAAACTAATACTCTTGAATTTATTTTACTCCATATTAGTTCTAAATACATATGTCTCATTTTTTTATGAGTTTATGAGATACATTTTCCAAAATTAAATAAATAATTGTGGCAAAGAAAGAGAAAGGGAAAATAAAAGTGAAGTAAAAATATATTTCTTAAGACGGAAACTCCATATCTACGTCCAAATAAATAAAACATCATATAAACATGTAAAGTGATGCATCCTCCTTAGAGCGCGTACTTTCCGCATCCGCAACAACAAAAAACATAGCAAAAAAAATAACAAGCAAACAAATTAAATACTACACAAGTGACATATGAGACGGCGGGAAGGACTCCACATTGTTTATTACCCAAACGTAAGAGTTTATTCACTAAACTCTTTAAGTAACCGCACTTTGTGCGTATGTGTGTGTATGTGTATATATGTGTATGTGTATGTCCTGTCCTCGTTAATGCAACTAAAAGCGTCATTTAATTGAATAAATGATTGTGAGAACTTTGCAGAATTTATTTTTTTTAATTTAAAAGGACGCGTTATGAGTGTTTCTATATACTGTTACAGCAGCACCCTGTGCTCCCAAATAGACCCGTTTTCCTCTAGAACTCGGAAATGACTCAAAGCGAAAGAAAGAGTAATTGACAATGTAATCTTAATGACATTTTTTAAAGTGGTTTCATTTGAGTATTTAGTTAGTACCTTCAAAACAAAGAGTTCCGTTTAATAATTTTAACTAAAAAACATGGGCTTGACTTAGGCAATAATACCTGTAACGGTGACAAGGTAGTCTAAGTTGTCAGATTCATATTGAAATTGGTCACTTTTTACAAGGAGTGTGGTTTATCTCTTGGGTTACCACATACACTCATTACCCTCGTCCACGTTATCCTAATTCAATTACTTTAGTGTTGTATGGATGAGGAAGGTAAAATTTAGAGGAAATGTACCAACACTTGCTTGAAAGCAGAAACCCTCTCAATACATCCATTGGAGATTCCTGCTCCTTACTCCCGGGCAACGACAATTGGGACTAGACGATCCTGACAATTATTCTGTGTGTCCACCAATGTGGGTTCATATAAGTTAGCCCGTTCAATTCTACCCCTTAGGTTAATTTAGTAGCCCTTGTATTAAACGCAACGAAAATAAAGTTAGCAAAAAATTAGATTTTAATCAATACTAGATGTATTAAAAAGGTAAATTTTATTTAAACATTTGTCATAATAATTAGAACATCATTCTGTATTAAAAAAATCTGTAGTATTTAAATTGTAACAAAAATTAAACTAAGCTCAGCGTGTGAAAGTTGTTAGGGGTGAAAATAATCCTCCAATATCTTAGAGACTAAAATCATTTCTTTAATGCCAAAAAAATCAATAAAACACTTTTAAATCCATCTGAAAAAATAAAATAGCATGGTAACGAATCTTTCCCCCACGCTCTAGTTGTCAGAGAGGGATGTTCTTGAAACGTGTGGTTTGGGTTTTGCATGACCCAGAAACATTGTAAAGAGGAAGATATGGGGTTGCTGGGCCAGGGGGTGGTTATGTGTGTGGAGGGTGCGGGGGAGGAGGGGGTTACAAGGCGTTCACCCCTCTAATGCCGCAGTGATAGTGTAGTCTTAACAGCATCACAGCCAACTACGCCTAAGTCGACCCCCAAACGTTTTCACAACAGGCGAGATTTTTGTGTTAGCTAAGTGCGAACGTAACTTAAGATAACTTCAAGTATAATTAGGAACAGGGTGAGGGTAGAGTGGAGGGGGTGTAAGAGGCTATAGGGAGGCTGGTGTGAGGGGCAAAGATGAAACTTTAGCAATCTAAGACATGAGCTAGCAATTCTGCTAGCAAGCTCTAAATTAATAAACTAGCTTTAATATAACGCAAACTTATATAAACACTTTATTGGGAAAATAGAGCCACACCACTGGGCACGTGAAAAAAGGCGCAAGTCTCGTATTTGTTGGTTTGCCGATGACGGGGAGGTTGAAGCTCAATTACGTGGCTGGGTGTGGCGCGAGTTTTTCTTAATGGTTTCTCACTTTCCCTCCAAGCAAATGCGGGTATTCTATATTCGTACTCCTTATGTCTTTAGCCTAATTAAATGTGGATGGCTGGGATGGATAATAATGACGTTAAATAACACTTGTGCTAAAATGTATGTATATATATATATATATATAGCATCGCGTTTCCCTACCTTTTGAGGTTATACGCATAAGTACTATTTACGCTAGTGATTCAGGAATGAGGAAGGCTTAATTTAAAGGAAGCGTAGGTTTACCCACATTTGAATTGAAGTAGATTTGAAAGCAATTTAGGAAAAACTTCCCACAGTACACCAGACCAGGATTCGAACCCCAATCTCCCTGTCATCGGCAGTCTAGTCTAATGCGAAACCTTAAGCCATGCGACCACCAAAGCAGGTTTAAGAAGTATTAAAAATTGATGGTTTATATTGTGCACGTTAAATCACCCAATAATCTAAAATGGTTGAGTGATTAATGGTACATACTGTAGGCCTACATGCGTACACATGCGTATGATTTGAAAGAGGAGGGTAATGTAAGAGGAAGGGGGCCAGTAAGATATCTGCCAAAACGTGACACCCCCAGAGAGAAATGTTCCCTGAAATGTTTAATCTCACACCACTGACTTAACTTGGGTTCCGTTACTTAGCCTGATTTACTAACAGCACTTTACAGCCCCCCTTTCCCTTAATTCCACCCCTTTCAACGACAAACATGCCAGCGCCACTTCCATTACTACCAACTAAACATTATTGTTAAGCTTTTTTTATAGCATTCGTTTGTTATTTTAGCATTCTTTTTAAAAATTATTATTTTTAAAACATTAGATAGAAACGAGAAGAGCTGTTTAGAGGAAGTACACCCACATAATCTTGTGTGGTAGATTAAATCCACCATGGATTAATCCCACGTAAAAATCCATCCTAAGAGCACCCAGCTGAGACTCGAACATCGATCTCTCAATCAATGACCATTCAGTATATTGCGAGATTGATGCTTTAGGCAAGGGATGGCAAATATATGGCAAGTGTGCCATCGGGTGGCACGCAAACGTGATTGAGGTGGCATACTGACAAAGAATAATCATTAAATAAAAACATTCTCAAGGTGGTAAACTTTTTTGAAGTCATAACATTTCAATAGCCATGTCATTCAACGTTATGTCACAATGAACTTCGTGAAATAAATGGTTAGAAATAGTCTTGTTCAATTGAGGGCAACAATCTATTAACCGAACATAAATATTTGGCTAGCAAAATACATCCTTTCAAACCAATATACAAATTGTGGGTCTTTTTTGTTTTTTAACTGAAGGTGTTATGTTCAATGATTTTATTTTAAGCTATTGAAATTAATATTGTCTAAAGCACTAACGTTGACAATTTTCCTTCTTTAAAATCCAAGAATTATTAAAATATTTTAAATTATTAGAATTGAGTTATTCACGTTTCATATTATTTAACAAGTTATGAATGACTCGTTCAAAACATAAATAATATGTGGGACACTAAACAAGTTCAAATTTTAGCTAATCCTTAAGTGGCACACTGACCAGAAATATTTCGCCATTCCTGCCTTGGACTTTATGACTTTTGAAACGTGTTCTTAGTGGCTGACAGTTGTTGCCAAAGTAAGCTAATTGTAGGATTTTTTTTCAGCCGTGCATATTACTATCTGTTTGGGTTTTCGTAGCTTAATCGTAGTTACTACCGAGTACTGGTGTAGAGCTTAGAAAATATTTGTTCAGAAAGAATAGAGGTTTAATCGCGTCACCCCCGTGGACTAAAGCTTAGTTTCATCTAGTCTAATTTATTGGTGACGAAGGGGTCTGGGTTGGAAATCCATCCGGGCACAATGATGTGTTTTTCCCACTAAATGGTATTCCATTTATCCTCCATGCAAATGTCAGGTATATTCCTTTTAAATTATACCTTCCTCCTCCTTACCACAGTTAGTGTAATTTAATGTGGATAGGCAGAATGTGTAGTAAGATGTGGTGAAAAAATAAAAAGGATCCTTGTCATATGATTGATGTTGAGAGTAGGGGTGAGGGGCCAACTCCTTGAACCCCTCGTTTGCCTCTCCTACTAATCTGTGATGAACCACATCCTCCCTGGGCCAGCGGTTCCCACGACTCAAGCACCCCTGGTAGGGAGAACGGTCCCCACCGTCTTAAGTTTCCTTCACACGCCGAGAATTATTAGCAAGAACACGATATCCCTTTCCTCTCTCTCTCTCTCTATCTCTCTCTTACTCGTCATCCGGAACAAGAGTACTCGGGGGGACATTGTAACCCCCATGTATTGTCCATCAGGCTCACAAGGTTTATTCGAGCAGTTGGCACTCCTGAACAGTGGATCAAAAGGTATTTAAACCTCGCTGGCATGAAATTGCGGTAAGGCTTCGGTACTTTTATCTATCTTCGTCACAGAACGAATGTTGGGTAGAGATACTTTTAAGATAACCCCACTCGTCATAGTAATTTACTGTTTTTACTTTTTCATATCAAGATAAATTAATGTAATCGTGAAAAGATGTCCATCTCGAGATTATGATGGATCTTTATTTGTTTTTGTCCGAATAAAAAATTGGCTTATACAATTTTGTAAGGCCCTATGTCTGTCTATCTGTCTGTCTGTCCGTGTCCATAGATCTGAAACGGTTTTATGGATTTGGCTCAAACTTGTTATCTCAAATTAAGGGTAGATTGTTGGTGTGGGATTTATTTTTAATAACAAATTTTTCGAAACTTGCTTTAACAGTTTTGTTAAAACCAGTATCTTGGGAGTACACTAACTCCCAAATACCTTGTATGCTTAATTTTTGGGTAAAAATTTGTTAAAGGCAATTAACTTATGAATGATTTTCCAAAATTGAAAAATTTGGAAAATATCTCAAACAATTTTATTTAAAATGTAGGCCTATATTTGTAGGGTGTTTAAAATTCAAAATAAAACTGTATACTTGTTTTTTGGGGGTAAATTCACCAGTAGATTACAAATAATTAATTTTTTAAATTTTAATATTTAAAAAATGTTTTATCTGACTTAGTTCAAAATGGGATACTGTTAAGTTTTTTCACTATAAATAATCATGTATATTCGTTTTCCTAATATATAATTATATATATTAGGAAAACGATGCATACTAGATCATAGTCAATATATGTTAGAGTATTTTACTGGTAACTAATTGTTGTGAAATTTGAATATATATATTTTTAAATAGCTTTAAAGATTTTGCTCAAAATAGGTATCAGAGGACTATTTTACATGATAAATAATGATGTATGCTTATTATTCTAAAATATCTAAAAAAAGTTTTTGATTTTAAATAAGAATACATTTATATTTTTACAAATTAAAAATAATTTTGGGATAGTTCAAAAATAATTTATTTTTGAAAATTCGAAATAAGTAAATATATTAATTAAACAATTTGGTTTAAAATTGTATATATAAGGAGTGTTTGTTGTTATTAACTTAAGTAAGGGTAGTTTACTGAAAACTTATTTTTTGAAAAATTTCATCCAAATTACAATACACAGTATGAGAAAGTTTCTGCGATTGTGTCGTATATTTATTTTTATTGATTTATGGTCTTCCCGTTTTACTTCCCGTATACTCACAATAATCAAGTAGGAATGAGTAATTTATAATTTAGAAGAATTGTGCCCTCATTATTTGTTGAGGGAGAGTAGGTAGTAATTAAAACTATCCTCAGGACAAATAGGATGGATTTGAACCTCGTCATTGGAAAAATATACCAGACAAGACTCGTACACTAGACCGAGTGAGTGAGTATTTTTTCAATCTATTCTCTTCATCCTGTCCCTTTACCTTAGCTGATGTCAGTAGTGGATAATCCGAATGGATGGCGAGGCACGTGTCATGAAATAAAAAACGTATTCAATCTGTGTTACGCTTTTGTCGGGTATGCATCCCTGGGCTTCTGAATAGTAAGTCATGCACTATATTGGCTAGTCCACCTCAGGACTGTATTAAGATTGTGTAGGCCCCTTGGCTCTAAAGCCCCAATAATATCTTCAAAAGGGAACCAAAAGTTAAAGAACACAATATAAATGTACACAGAACAGTGTTTCTTTTTGTCATGGTATGCTTACTACAAATATACACAGTATATTAATTATAAACCTATTTTAAATATATATATTAGAGTACTTATAATATGATTCAGTATTAAAAAATGAAATAACTTTTCACTTAATCTTTGTAGGACCCCGCAGCTGACGCAGGCCCCTGGCCTGTAGCCCCTATATCCACTGCCTTAATCCAGTCCTGCTCGTTCTGGGAATTTCTAGATTAATCTGTGTTCGAATTCCTTCATGGCACTGCTTGAGATCAATGCAAAATATTCTAATTTAATCTGGAATCTCAAAGATCTACCAATCTATTCGAGCTGAAATTGAGAGAAATCTGTCATTGTATCATTGTAGAGGATTTGGATTGAGGCGAAAATCTCTTCATGTTCTGAGTTTGTCGAGTGACAAGGTAAGAATCAAAAAAATTATAATCCCTGTCTACTAAGAGTGTTTATCCCTAACGAGTTTATCACTCTACCCCAAGAAAACGTAGTCGCATTTCTTTTGAACTCGATCTTACTCCTACCTACTATACCAGTGTAAATATGTGGATAACCCGGATGGGTAAGACGTGGAACACGGAAGCGAGGGGAAAAAATCTATTCTAGCGGTCAGGTTTAACAATCCAACCGCGGTATTGACAACATTACAGCTGTTATAACCCCCCCCCTCCCGGACCCCACACTCTTATTCGAACAGCCAATCATCAGATGTTGCCAAAATGACTGTCGGATGCAATCTTGGCCCACGGTTTGGGAATATTTAAACCACGGGATGTGCCACTGTCGCAAACGGGTGTAAGAGGAAGAAGGGAGGGGGGCGAAAAAAAAAAGACATGAAAATTCGACTGCAATTTCCTACCCATTTCCCAGTCCATCAGACTGGTGGTCAGCGTCTATACCGGGCCGACCGACCCTCGCCATTAACTAACTCAGGTGTGGAATGGGGAACTGGAGGCCACCACGAAGTGGACCTTCGACAACTCATCGTAATCCTGCGTTAATATTTCTACATTGAACTAATATCATTTTAACTAATCAAATTGGGAATTATTAGTGTGTGTGTGTGTGTGTGTGTGTGTGTGTGTGTGTGGACATTCTGGGATCCTTTTAAGGTGGCTTAATTTAATTGGGTTATTACATAATATAGCCTTGTCCGCAACCAAACACCCGTCCATACTTACCACATATTTACTCTAATAGGGTAAAGAGGAGGAAGATGGAATTTAGAGGAAGTAGAATTTGCACTTTCAACACTACATACACATCCCACCTAGCCATTTACTATTAGAAAAGTCGACCTTGGTGCTTACCTCAGGATCCTATGTTTGTGGGTTCAATCCCAGTTGGGGCGAAGGATTTGTCTTGAGCGATCAAAATCCGTATCACAACTTCTTTCGGAGGGAAAGTAAAGCCGTCAGTCCCAGGTTGATAACCCTGAAAGGAATGTGAAAATACCTTTTCCCGGCAAAATTGGTAGACCCATTCTCGCTCACTAAAAGATATTCTCGTGTGCTGATACAACATTAGGTTCAGAAAATGCACTTTAAACAACCCAAATAAATAAATAAAAATCTAAAAATGAAAATAAACACTATAATAAGAGATGCGCGTGAATAAAAAAAACCAATATCAGCACAACTTGGAATCGAGCTATCGTCTACTAAACTTGCGTTCAACCCTCCTCCCACCTATCTTGTGGCGGAGGAGTAGGGGGCATCTGAAATCTTATAGCAAAGAAATGTCCCGTCTTGTAATGAAAGCGAAGTCACGAAGAAGAGCTACCAAGACGTGTGAGTGGCTTGCCTACTCTCGCAGGGGTACCCCCCTAGGACACCAGAGGATGCGGCCCGTAATGAGGAAACGGGATGAAGGGAGTAGGGGGAGGAAGAGGAGAGAGGAAGACACCGGGAGTTTAAAAGTGTGTGTGTGTGAGAGAGAGAGATGGAGCTACTCACACCCCAAGGTGGATGAAGAAACACGGACAGAAGCAATTTGTTCCACATTTCGTTTAATGAATTTCAATTATAAGAGCCTGGGCCGTGTCCTACCCTAGTCCCCCCTTCCTCCCTCTTTCCTTTCTACTTCTCTGACTCTCCCTCTCCCCCTTTAATAACTTGGACCAGGAGGATTTCCTCAAGTAGGACAGTAGAGGGCTCTTGTGCCATGAATCTCGTCGACGAGTTTTACATGTTTCTAAGCGGTGCGTAGGGTAAAAAAAGACATTTAAAAAACACATACAATTAACAAACTTCATAATGACTTTATTAGCTAAACGATAGCGTGATTTATTCTTACTTTTGACTGGCCTGGTGCGCTTTATAAAATCATGTTTAATAGAAAGTGAAGCATCTCATTCTTATGCCAAACGAATATCGGTGTATTTCCTTAAAATTCATCCATTAAATCCTCTGTCCTCGGATTAGTTGTAATGGGTTGTGGATATTCCAAAAGGGTTGTAGGAGCCTTACCAGCCCCAAACTCTTCCTAAAAATTATTTATTGCTGAAAAACAAGAACAACTTTTTTATTAAGAGTATAACCCGAATGGGCAGTAATACGTGGTGCTAAATATAGGCCTAGGCTATATATTATAAGAACCAAAAACGTTCAAAGGTTCGTGTCACTGTGGGCAAAGGAGTTGATCATAGGTATAATGCAACCGTGGGCAAACTACAGCCCACGACGCCAATTTGTGCGGCCTGTACTAAAATTTAAAACTTTAATGATTTTATTAACAAAATAAAAAAGTCAATACATAATCAGTGCATGTTTTTGAACATGTGAACAAATAAGAAAGCTCGTTTATACTTTAGCATGTGTACACGCATAAGCTTGTGTGTACGGTAGTTAAATGATTAATAAATGCATTTTTGTGTGAAAATAAAGTTCAGTATTTAGTAAATTTAATGTTTGTCACATGCACCCAGCTAGAGACCTTACAGATGTCCATGTTGCCCTCGGGAAGAAAGGTAGCTCGGGCGTTGTGCCATCGTACCACTAGGTTCGATAAAACCGGCGTCTCAGAGACTGTAAACCCCGTCCCCCCTACTCAAGTTGTAGCCTAGAAGACTTCTTGCGGTGTTGATATCCTTTAGAAAACCTAGTTTGTGACCTTGATCTTATCCCTCCTGCCCTTCGCCCTAGATTGGTACCAGTTCTTTCTTTATTTTTAGGGATGGAATCCCCTTCTTGGTCTTATAAAACCATCCGCTAAAACCTTTTCTTCTCGCCATCTTTTTATCACATTCAATACTTTACCTTGCAAGAAGTTGTGGCTTTAATATGTAAAAAGGGACTAAGGGAGATGTATTTGGAGAATGTTATTGACATTTAAATGGTACACACCTTTAGTAACATTTTGTCATATTCATGTTATTTGACAGTGTTAATAAAGTTAGGTCCATTAAATTTAGTGATTGTTAATAATCTAATAATAGTGATAGGATACAGTACATTAAAATAGTCAACTAGACTATACACAGTAAGAGTCAAAATAAAGAAAAAATAATTCAGACTAGGTGAGAAATACTCGTTGCTTGTTATGACGATGTGCAATGTTGGCCCATAACTAAATTAAAAAATTATCATTAAATTCATATAAATTTCAAATTGCATTTATTCAAATCGCAGACAAAATCCATTCTGTAATTTAGTCTTAATTTGGCAACTGTCCTCAACAATTGGTTACGCATGGTCATTTTAACTTTTCTAGATATTTACACTGAGAGTGTAACGATAAAGATGGTAGAATTTATAGACAGTGGCAGTAGTATTTTAGAAAGAGCGAGTAAACTATTTAGGGGGAAGAATTGGTACATCAGGCAAGGATTCCAACCACGTTCTCCCCGTCCTCGACA
Organism: Timema monikensis; assembly: GCA_902151445.1. Lineage (NCBI taxonomy): Eukaryota > Metazoa > Arthropoda > Insecta > Phasmatodea > Timematidae > Timema > Timema monikensis. The sequence continues at coordinate 245,431 of CABFVZ010000100.1, forward strand.
AAACAAACTAGATGAGCTTTACGTTTAGTTTATGTGGCGACCAATCCAAGGAATATTAAATTGATAACTCATACAAAATACTTATTCTTCTAAGACTGTTAATTCTGTGTTTGCCACGCATGCGCAGAAGGTAACCTTGGCTGATTTCAAGTATCCGCAAGAAGCCATTATAGAGTTTTTGTTAGATTATTTATTAAATAAACCACACTTATGGGCACGCGTATAAAAGCGTCAGACTCAACTAGTATTGTTTTCTGGTGACGAAGAGGTCGTGGTTTAAATCTTAGCCTGGTGTACGGTATTTTTTTTATACCTAGACTGTTTCCCACTCTCTTTCCACAAAAAGGCAGATACACTTCAACATTTTATCCTCCTCGTCCTTGCCTTATCACACTAGTATATTTATCTGTAAATCCAAGGCAGATAGTAAGAAGTAGAGCAGGGGCAGAGATATTTATTTTAGTACTTTATTCTCCGGGATCCTACACCAAACACTATCCGTCCAAGGAGTAAGGATAAGGAAGATAGAATTTGAAGGAAAAGTACTCTTATTTGCGTGAAGGAAAGGAAAAAATAAATTTGTAAAATACCCCC